>JARYGA010032413.1:0-29728 GCA_030545235.1 Helianthus tuberosus | reverse complement strand
GTTAAGGATCTTTTACTTGCATGGATTACAGTGGTAATCATGTATTGCGAACTGCCTCGGGCAGTCAACCCGCAGTCATTGGTATCGATGGATCTATGTCGATAACTAACGTGCTTCATTTCTCTATGTGTACGTGCTGGTTATGCGTAAACGAATTCGAACTCTATATGCTATTATCAAACTTGTATGCTCACCTTTACATTTTATGTATTGACTTTATTTTAACGTATGTGACAGGTGTCTAGGCTGTTTATATGCTTCTCGGGCTGTGATGAAATTGAGGCTAGGAACTGGAGTCCTAGAAACCAACGAATGAATTAGTTATGTTTAAATCTGAGTTGTCGGAACAGAATATTTGTTTAGTTTTTGTCTGTAATAACTTGTTTGCTATTTGAGACATGGTATGGGACATGTTAACTTAAATTGAATGGTAATGATAGTTGTTATGGAAACTTCTGGACAATCTGTTTCGCTCAGTGCCGCGCCCCGATGATTCCGCCATCGGTTGGGGTGTGACAACACCCTTCCAGCTATAAACGCGTGGTAACAGTTCATTACCCCTGTCATGAAAGCCATAGCCTGCTCAAATTCCTTTGAATTAGTTGCTGAGGAATTTGTTGCTGAAAAAGCAGTAGTCAGGTTCGAGAGAAATTGAGTAGGTGTAGATGCAGATTGACTAGCAGACTGTGGAGTGGATTGTGGTTGGGTCACTTGTTGAGCAGGAGCAGGAAAATAGCCGGATTGATTGATGTAATTTCCAAGATTAGCAGGAAACAGCACGGTAGACGGTGTTTGGAGTGAGCTCATTCCTTGCTGAGACATCAAAGCAGAGTTTGTCAACACACCTGCATTGTTGTAGCTTGCAGTGTGATTGTAAAGTCTCTGCTTATCATCCATCTCATAGGACTTTAGCAAAGAAATCAGCTCAGAGAGAGTCATTCTAGCTAAGTCCCTGGTTCTTTTGATGAGAGTCACATTGGTATCCCAGCTTCGCGGAAGAGCATTAAGCAGTTTCTTGTTGGTAACAGATTTTTCAAGACTGATGTCGTGAGTCTTCATATCACTAACTAAGGCAACAAACCTTTGGATCTGGTTTTCCAAAGTTTCTCCTGGGAAGTGATTGAATAAATTGAACTTTTGATTAAGCATTTCCCTTCGACTTTCCTTCATTTCTTCATTTCCCTCATAGATAGCTAGCAGAGCTTCCCACATTTCCTTAGCAGTCTTGCAATCACGAACTCCAATTCCAACTTCTGGTGCAAGAGCAGAGTGCAGCATCGCATGGGCCTTGTGATCAATATCTTGCTTTTCACGGTCTTCATCAGTAAACATAGACTCAGGCTTAGGCGCAGTTGTTCCCTCAGCTTCATTCACGACATAAGTAATCACAGTTGGTCCATTGCAGATGGACCTCCATGCCTTTGGATCCTTGATCTTCATGTATTGAATGAACCTAAACTTCCATTCTGAAAAGGATCCCCCAGAAATGAGCCTGGGAACCCTATTGTTAGTTCCAATGATGTTATCTAGGTCCTGATTAATAGCAGCCATTTCAGTCAATCCCAATTGATTAGTTTGAGCCATTTCTTTTCTGTCGAACTTCAAGCACAATCAGCAGCAATATCAACCTTCAATCTTCAAGATATCCGATCCAACCGAGCCTTCGTGAGACTACTTAGGCTCTGATACCAATTGTAAGTCTAGGAACTATACAATCGAATATCAAACACCAAACAAGTAGCGGAAATACAAGTAAGATGTCGAAGATTGAAACACAAAGTATATTGATTCAAGAACAAGAGCACACGATTCCTAGAACCGTCTGGTACTCAAAACGCACAAAAAGCACAAGTTTGCTAGTGAATCAACAACCCCAAAATGACTAAGGACTCCCCTATTTATACTAACATAGGAGATCCATGTACATTGGGCCAAGCCCATACCCCATTGACAGTAAAACAACTAAACAAGCCCACTATACATATCGACCCCAAAACAAACTAGATAGCCCAAGACAGACGCAAACCTACACTAGTTAATACCCTTACATCTCTCCTTATTATTTACAAATACAATTTAATTCCGTTTTCATAATTCATCTCACGTTTTGCAAAAAGCAATTAGTTAGAAATAGATGATAATTAAAGCAACAAACTTTTACACTTTTCACTGATTCCCCATGAATTCGACACCCTACTTGCCCTTTACTAATAAAAGGTGAATAGGACATTTTCACTTATATTTTTGACCGACCTTACGACATCGATCAAAATGGCGCCGTTGCCGGGGAATCGGTGCGCTTAGTTTAGTTAGTTGTTTTTCTTAAAAAAAATCCAAAAATATTTCCTTTTGTTTGTCTTTTATTTGTTTCGTTCCATATTACGCTTGGTTTCTTGTTTGTCTGTGTGCAGGTGATTCTCGGGTTGCATGCATACTAGGTTCTCAAAGAAATCATCACCGTTATTGTTTGATCCAGAAATTGAGAAGACTGCTCGACAGAACCTCGTTCTTCTCCGTTCAGTAGTGAAAGCTAAAGCTCATTCATCAACAGTTGCTCAAGATCTTGAACAAGCAGCTCACGAGATGGTTGATCAAGAGCCACAAAACCAAGCACAAAACGAACCAATCCCACCCATTCCAGATCCACCAATTCCTCAAAACCAAAACCCAAACCCAAACCCAAACCCAAATCCAAACCAAAACCAGCCCAATAACCAAAACCAGAATCAACCACCACCACAACCATTTCCACAATTCAACCCAGGCCCACAAAACTAGTCTGGAAATCTTAATCTCCGACAGGGAGAAATCATTCGCCTCAATCAACCACAGCATCAACACGGGTATGATGATGGTTCCCGACATAGAGAAGCCAGTGTTCACACTTGGGAATCTGGTTGGGAGGAGGATGATTATAAAAACCAGTATGACGGAAGGTACGCGGATTACATATACGATGAGGGGTATATTGTTAATCAAGGCTATCCGGTACAACAGGTCAATCAAAGACATCACATCCCGCAATCGATTCCACAAAATCAAGTTCATAATGGAGTCCCGCAGTTTAATGCGGGAAATCAAAGAGCTAATAATCGGTTTAGTGGCGAGCAGATACAATTTATGGATGGTGTCCCACAAGTCGTTCAAGGGGCACCAATTCAAGGCGTTGAAGGTCATTGTCGACCCGTTGTGGTACCAAATTCATCAGCTATAGTTACACCGGTGGGGAACAATAATCGACCTTTCGAGGTGAGGCCTCAATACTTAGGCCATTTGCCAGAATTCTATGGAAAAAGGAGCGAAGAACCATACTTGCACATTGCGAGTTTTGATTCGATATGCCAAACTATAGGAGGTTCAGGGTTTACAAAGGATGAGGTGAAGCTGATGCTGTTTCAGTTCACCTTGAAAGACAAAGCTCGACAATGGTTCGCTACATTACCTCCAGGTAGTATATACACTTGGCAAGAGATGCAACAAGTGTTTTTGGAATAATACTACACCTTGAATAGAACCAGTGAAGCTCGGGATGCAATCAGAGCATTCCAGCAACATTCAGGGGAAACGTTCCATGAGGCGTTCACAAGGCTTAAGGAGTTGCTTAGGAAATGCCCACATCATGAAATTCAGACATGGGAATTGATTAAAGCATTCGACGATGGGCTACTTCCTGGTGATGTAAGAGATCTCATAGCCATCAGTAATGGTACGTTTCTCACGAATACAGAAGCTGCAGATTGGGCATATTTGGAGAGACAAAGTGCTACTTCTAAGAAGCAGGCATAATCTAGCAGGAGAGCGAGATCAGCATCGGCGAGATCAATTGATTATGAAGCTGGGGAACGGGTTGAGAAGTTGAGGCATCAAAATCTACTTCTCGAACGTCAAGTTGCCCAGATGAATCTCAGGAAAGGGGGCGAAGTTAAAATTGCCAATACGTTTTCGGTGTGCACTGAATGTGGAGAGTTAGGGCATCAAGTCGGAGAGTGTGCTGTGTTGGGTGGTCAGACTGAAGAAGTGAATCAATTGTACAGTGAACAAAAGCAATATGATATGAAATCGAATACATATCATCCAGGTTTGCGAAACCACCCCAATTTTAGTTATGGTAATTCTGCTAACCAGTTGAACCCCAATTTTCAGGTACCGAACCAAGGAGGTCAACAGTATCATAATCAGCAAGGAAATTACTCGCAAGGAGGTTACCAGAATCGAGGCCAATACAATCAAGGGACTCAAACCAATAACCAACAGCAAAATCAAAGCAATTATCAATGGAGTTGGAAGAACCAAGGTAACCCGCAAAGTAATTCTTCAGGTGGTGGCTGCGACTCGAGTGATTCGAAGCTGGATGCAATCATGTCATTCATGAAGGATATTCAGAAGGAAAATGAGGTTAGAGATAAGACATCTGCAGCAATGCAGAAGCAGTTGGGGCAATTAGCAGAGGATCTAGCCCAGCTGAGAAGAGATCCAGGTAAGTTGCCGAGCACTACCATAGTTAATCCAGCACATCAGTCATCTAGCTCGAAAAATGGAAGAAATATGCACATCAATGCTGTAAGTATTCTTCCAACTTCTGAAATTGGTAGTGTCACAATTACTCCACCATCACAATTAGTTGAGGAGGTGGTGGAGGATGTTGGTAATGGATCGGACTCTCAACATGATCGGTACCCACCAAGGGATGAAAGGTGGGAAAATTTTAAACAAGCTAAAATTAATCTACCCTTACTCGATGCGATTAAAGAGAGTCCTGATCAGGTTGAGTGTCTGAAAGAGTTAAGTACCCAAAAACGACTTCACAAGTTTCCTAAAAAGCTTGATTTGACTGCAAATATGAATTCCATTTTGTTGGGTACCCTTCCCCTGAAACTCCAAGATCCAGGAGCACCCATTATTTCCGTACAAGTGGGTGAATTTAAAATAGAAAGGGCACTGTTGGATCTTGGAGCGTGTGTTAGTATCCTGCCAGGAAGTCTGTATGACCAATATGATTTTGGTCCGCTTCAAAAAGTCAACACCGCCGTGGTGTTGGCTGATCAGACTCCCATGTGTCCGAGGGGGATTGTAAGGGATGTAATTGTGAAGGTAGAAGAGTGTTACTACCCAGTTGACTTTTTAGTGCTTGATTGTGCCACAAGTTCAAAGAACACGCACCCTCCAGTCATTTTTGGTAGACCGTTCTTAGCGACTGCTCATGCAATTATCAAATATGTTGATGGAATGGTAAGTATGAGGTTTGGTGTAACATTTGTGTCTTTTGATCTTTGTAATTAAGTTTGAAATCAATGAAATATTTTGTTTGATATCCAAGAATTTTATTATTAAATGTGCCTTACATTACTTAGCAAAAGTCCATTTAAAAACCAAATTGTCCATGTCCACTGAAAAAAAATACTGTAATCCGGCGAAATGTACAGCATTCTGTAGAACGAAACAGTAATGGTCCGAAAACCCAAAAATAAATATTATTTGTCATAAATAAAATAACGGGTATTAAAAACGACACAAAATCCGCACTTAAATCTTTTTACGTTAAGCTGCACGGCTGCCTGATAGCAAAGCCGGTACCGGAACTGTGTCAGAAATAATAAAATTTTTAGTCTAAAAAGTTGGATTAATTATTTGGATGATAAAACATGTGCAAAATCAATTTTTGTCATGAATTTATATAAACTAAACACAGTGTTAGTATTTAACCCGGTACAGGACCCGAACCGACTTTTTCACCCGAACAACAAACTAAAAATTTTGGTGGACTAGTTTTACTAGTGTCACACTACTTTAAAATATGAGGGCTTGAAACAATGTAGATATTTTTATATAAATTATCAAAGATCTTGAAGTTTATATATTTATGCAAGATTAAAAAAAATAGAAAAAAAACTCCAAACCACCCATGTACACGGTTTGTGTGGTGGGTCCCCTTCCCCATGGCCACTCATCATTTAGTAGATGTGTTGGAACTCTCTTACGATGATTAGTGTCTTGTGAAAGATTGTAATAAAAAAATAAATCTCTACACTCCACCACATTATCTTATTTCCATTAAAAATCAACAAACTTCATCTCCTTCCTACTCTCTCTCTCCCAATCGGCCAAGCCAAACATACCATCATTTTTCATCTTTTCAAATTTCAAACTCAAGAACACATGCAAACATGGAGGTGCATGGTTGATTCAAAGTATTTTCAAAACTTGAAAATACAATAGAAGCACTTTGGTAGCACTAAGAGTTCTTGGATCATCATATCTTTTTCATCATCTTCATGTTGTTCATACAAGCAAGATTGTAAGGATTGTAAACTAGTTTTTTTTAGAGAGAAATGCCCGGATAGTCCCTGTGGTTTCACCTTTTTTCAGCTATAGTCCCTATCTTTCTAAAACTACTTGAATAGTCCCTGTGGTTTACCGTTTTGTTCTCGGATAGTCCCTGGGTCTAACTTCAGTTACTTTTCTCTGTTAAGAGGGGTGTGAAATGACAAAAATACCCTTTCTTAAAAGGCCAAACCATAGGGACTATCCGGGCATCTTCACTTCTGCACTTCTGCACTTCAAAATAGAGAAACCCTAATCATCCTCTCAACCCCAACCGACAATCCCCTTTCATCTCCCCTCGTCCTTTCACCTCCGGCGATGAACCGGGTCAACATCGTTCGAGCTCTGGCCACACCCTCACAACCTTCCTCATCTCATCTCCTCTTCTTAAACCACGACGCAACCTCCACCTCTGTTCGGCGATGGCGTACCGCGGCAGGAACACAGACAAGGGAGAGAGAGAAATGGAGGAGGGAGAGAGAGGAGAAATAAGGAGAGAGAGGAGAAATCGAGAAGCCGACGACGGCAACGTCACCGGTGATGGAGGCGGCGGCGGCACTGGTTTGGTCAGACGAGCTTCAATCGGTAATCCCTCACTTCTTTCTTTCATTCTGGATTCTATTATTTTCTTTAAATCTGATGAAAGAAGGTTCGATTCTGATTCCGTTTCGTGTTCAAGTTGGTTCAAGTCATTTTTTTTATTCAGGTTTGGTTTAGTTTGGTTCAGACGAAGTTCGGGTTGTTGGTGGTGGCGGTAGCGGGTTGATGGTGGTGGCGGTGATAGGTTGATGGTGGTGGCGGTAGCGGGTTGATGGTGGTGGCGGTGACAGGTTGATGGTGGTGGCGGTGGCGGGTTGATGATGGAAGTGCAGAAGTGAAGATGCCCGGATAGTCCCTATGGTTTGGCCTTTTAAGAAAGGGTATTTTTGTCATTTCACACCCCTCTTAACAGAGAAAAGTAACTGAAGTTAGACCCAGGGACTATCCGAGAACAAAACGGTAAACCACAGGGACTATTCAAGTAGTTTTAGAAAGATAGGGACTATAGCTGAAAAAAGGTGAAACCACAGGGACTATCCGGGCATTTTTCTCTTTTTTTTATTACTATTCTTGATTTTTGAAAGAATACAAGTTCATCTTGAATCAAATTAAAACAAAACCTACATGAAAAACACCAAGATAAACTAAAAATCATTATTTTATTTTATGATTTTTCTATGATTTTGAATGAACTTGAAGAAGTGTATACTAGTGAATACGAATCTTGGTTAATGTTGTGTAAAAACATGATCTAAACACATGCATGTTTAGATCTAACAAGATTTATCAACAAAAAGATATGAACATGGGTTTTTATTTTAAAAATAGTTACATGCATGTTAGAAAACATGTGTATTTATTAAAAATCCAAGAACATGTATTTTTGTTAAAATGAATCAATAAAGTTTCCATTTCTGGAAAGAATCAAGAACATGAAATATGTTAGTAGAAAGAGTTTTGAATACATATTTGTGCTTCAAATGACTATATGAGTCACCTAAAACAAGAGTTTTAAATAAAATCGTGTTCTACAATTTTTTGGCAAAAACAAGGAATAAAGTTTCCTTTCTGGGAAAGTTAGGAACTATATCATGTTCATGGTTCTTTATTGACAATTTATGACGAATATTGATACTTAATGAAATGATTTGAACATAAGTTATGTGTAAACTTGGGAAGAATCCATTTTTCAAAATAAACTATGGCAAATTTTTATAAATTTTGTTAGGTTCAAAAGTTGTTAAACAAAGAAATTTGTAACTAGAAAACTATTTGAAGCCTTTTAACATGATTAAACAAATTTTTGGATAAAACTTATTAACTCATGTTTTGTGAAGATTTCTAAACGAAAAATGACAAAGTATATATATTTTTTTAGATAAAATGTATACTTTCAAAATACATCAAGTATCATATTTATATGATTTTGTGTGTATATATTATGTATTTTGACCAAGTACGAATAAATTACACAATATGTAAACACAACAAATTTCAAAAAATATATATGTTAACACTTGAGAAAGAAAACTACTAAATGAAATGTCCATCCTTGGACATAAACAAACAATCGGACAATTCGGACACTTTGGACAATATGGACGCTTTTGGCAATTTCGGACAAAATAAAATATATGGCACGGCGAAATAAACGACTTTAACAAAGAAAAGCAAACAAATACAAATATGATAACGGATTCAAGATGAGAAACTTGTACGATGAACAACTATAAACCTAAGTGTCTAATAAGGTTAGAACACTTGTAGGTTCAGTAACAAACGAAGAATCCGAAATCAAAACGAGTTTTGCTTGGAACGCAAATTAGTGAGTACATAGTCCCCTCTTTTACTATTTTCAAATATTTTGGGGTGAAACATGTGTGCCTATTTGTTATTTTCATGATTTCAACTATATAATTATACATGCTAGTACTTATCTTTTGACGAATTGAACGATTATCTATGGTTTAAACACTAATTTTCAAAGATTATAAAACTAATTGTTGGATTGTACTTATTTTATACATTCACCAAGCCGATTGGTAGTACGATATAGCGCTATAGGACTAGACACCCCATTCCTGTTGTATGGAATGTCAGAAACCGAATTTTATCCAAATAGAAATTGCCTTTGTGGTATTTCTATAGTCTCTAAGGTGTAGTTTGATACACTAAGGTTTGACTGAATTCTAAATCACATTTTCTTTTGTATATTTTGATATACTGCCAAAGTATAGTTTGATATGCTCTCATATGTGATATTATTTACCAAAGTATAATTTGATATACTATGTATAAATCCAACATATATTTTGTTATTTACTAAAACATAGTTGATATGTTATTTACAAAACCAAAGCATAGTTTTGATATGTTATTTACAAACCAAAGTATACTTATGATATACTACCGAAAACTATTATTTTAACAACTAAAGTATATTTGATATACTATCTGTTTAACTGTTTTGAAACTAAAATATATTTTCATATATTACTTATCCGACTTTCTTAAAACCAAGGTATATTTTTATATATGCTACAAACCTTTTTATCAAAACATTGTTTTACAAACAACATATTTTATACAAACTCATTTTGCTTGGCTATTTATTTATCTATGCATTATTCTTTTATATCATCTGATTTCTTATCACTTTTTGTATGAAATATAAAAGAAAATATTTTAAGGCTCATGACTACTTTTGTTGAACATTTTCTTTAAACTTACAAGTCATGAATCCTGTTTAAATAAAACCTATGTATCTCACAGGCATTATTATGCTGACGTACCTATTTTCACATGTGTTTCAGGTGCTGCTATGTGATGATTATTTGATGCATGCTATACATAGGATGGACTCGTGCCTTAGTGATGCGTGTTGGAGTGTTATATATTTTAGGTGTATATTTTAAGCCCTTTAACACTTTTTAGCCAAGTTTTAAATTTATAAAACACGATATTTACTAACACTAAACACACATATGGGCAAGTGCACCCATCGTGAGCGTAGTATAGTGTTGGTAAGATACCGAGGTCATCGAAGGACACAAGAGCTTTTAGTACCGGTTTATCCTCAACGTCTAATCAAATCAAAAAGTTTAGAAAAATGTTTTAAACTAAGAAAAATAAAAACTAACTAAAATGCTGAAAATAAAAATAAAAGAAAAAACAGATAGACAAGATGAATCACTTGGTTCCGACTCGTGTATAGTGTAACCTTTGATTATTTCCGCACTTTTTCACTTATTTAAGAGATTATCTTAGTTATTGTAGTAGGCCCCTCTTTTGAAGGTGACGTTACCCTCAACCCAGTAGTTTGAGTCAGCAAGGATACAATCCTAAAGGGTCGGATTATTGAAAGATAATTAATTAAGTTATTAATGCAAATTATGGTAGGCCCCTCTTTTGGAGGTGACGTTACCCTCGACTAAGTAGTCTGAGTCAGCAGGGATACAGTCCTAAATAGCCGGGTTATAGTATTAATAGTAGTTAACTTATGAGGGGGTCAAAGAGTTTGGACCCCCGCCATCCAATACCATTAAGTATTGAAGGAGGTCCTACTAAATTTGACCCAGGTCCATTGCAGGACCTCTAAACGCTGAACAATGGCAAGACTCTTACCAAACCATTCCCTTAACCCCCGACCAGGTAGCCAACATACCTCCATATAGACCGTGGAGATATGAATGGTGAAAATCTTTTATTTTATATAGACAGTAAAATAATGTCAAGACACCACGGACAAACGATAAGGAAGAATCACCTTCAACATAAGAAACTAGTTATTAAAGTCATTAATACAAAACCAAATAAAAAGTGCGAAAAGATTAGAAATAAAAAGTATTACACTAGACACTTGTCTTCACCAAGTGATGTAAGAGACTTAGGCAAACATTGCCTTGATTGTCAAGAACTCTTACGATCAATCTTGGATCCCGAGACGACTCACACACTCTATGATGGACAATGGATGATGGTGGTGGATGATGGTGTTATGGTGGTGGTGGGTGGTGGGTGAAGTGTGAGAGAGGTGGTGTGCCAAGGGATGGTTGGAGCTTGAGCCAAGCACTCCTATTTATAGGCTGAACAGAAGCTCGGGCACGGCCCCGTGTCCACATCCTTCTCTTTCTTCATTTAATGCAGCTTGTCTTATTAGTTGACCACGCCCCCGTGTCCGCTGAGCACGACCCCGTGTGCAGAAGAATCTTTGTACTATGAAGATTTGCCTAGATTGTGCGAATCTTATAGTTGACCACGGCCCCGTGTCCGCTGAGCACGGCCCCGTGGTGGGCAATAGAAGCTTCTACCACTTTGTCTTTTCTGCTGACACTTGGGCACGCCCCCGTGCTGGCTGAGCACGGTGCGTGTTCAGTCTTCTGTCTTCTTGTTTTGCTTGGAAAGATGCTGTCGTGGGGTCGGGCATGTCACGTTTGTTCCTTTTCTTGTATTTATGTTAGATTTTGCTGTCTTTTTGCTTCTTTTGTTAATTTGAGCTCATTTAATCCTGAAAATACAAAAGAAAGACAAAAGCACACTTTTTCCAACATTAGTACTAAAAAATGGTTAGTTTTATGCCACAATTGATATAATTTATATGTTGCATTTTGCACACATCAAATACCCCCACACTTGAATCTTTGCTTGTCCTCAAGCAAAACTCTTTATAATGTGGCTTTACACACCCAAATGGAATGGGTAGAGAAGAAGGTTTTTGGGCTTGTCATAGAGTGTCGGGATTTCCAAGATTCTTTATTTAGTTTTATTTTTATTTATTTACAATCCTATTCGTCATGATTTATTTAAAACTTTTCATAAGAGAAATTACTTATTAGGGCATAACATCCCTCATTAAAATTCTATTTATATACAAGTTCACATACCTCACGGGGATCACTCAACACTCGGCCGAAAATGTATTTTTGTGGATCACTCGAGAGCGGCATGGAACTTACTCCTACCATAGGCTTGCCAAGCAATCAATCCTCATCCTTTTTAACTATATACCTTTGTAAATATCAAGAGGACTTTTTGGGTGAAGGGTTAGGCTTGGGTTAAAGGTAGGTGGTTGGGTTAGTGGTTAGTAGAAAAATGGCGAAAAACGTAACAGCGTCGGTTTTCGTAAGACTTTTTTTTTATGAAGCTTTTATTCAAACAAAGTTATTTTTGATGAACTTGTTTGTTTATTTGTTTTTGCTTCATCATCAATACTCTTTTTTTTTTTGAAAAGTCATACGAAAAACCGAGCTAGTTACTAAAACAAAGGGTTAAAAATGAAAAAGGTTTTGGTGGGTAAAAGGGTGTTTGGTTTGGGTTTTGAAATGAAAAGGTTTAGGCTCAAAGGGGTTAACTAGGGGGATTTTGGGTAGGTGGTAAAAAAAAGAAAAATAATGGTGTTGAAAGAAAAAGGGTTAGTCCTAATGCCTCCGTCATTTACTTACTTGGGTTTAAGTTGGTAAGGACCGGGAATGTATCGTCATGGCAAGTTCTAGAGTCGTAAGAACCAAGCGGCTATTCACACAAGAAACGAAAAATGAGCATTTAGTTTAATGTTATGTATTTGTATGCTCAATAAAGGCTCAAAACTCACTTTTGTGGGAATGGGTTTTTATGCGATCAAGTATATATAATCAAATTTTAACTAAGTTTGCCATGCCTTTTCATAATTTTCTTATGTTGGTTCTTTTTATCACGACGCTATCGGTTGCAAATTTGTAAAAATATAACCTTTTTAGAACTTGAAATTCCCAAGTTAAACCTAGACAAGTAAAAAAAATGAAATTTTTGAAAAAATTTGGGGTGATTAGCGGTTCCAATAGAGTTTTGTGTAAGGCTTGTATTTAGGACTTGCAGAATTCAAGGTTTTAGCATCCCCCCACACTTAAATTACACATTGTCCTCAATGTGTCCCAAAAATAAGTTTTTAGGTTGATTGAATATGTAAAAAGGTGTAAAAAGCAAAAAATTTGTGTTACTGGGCGCTGGACACGGCCCCGTGCCTGGTCGGCACGACCCCGTGTTCAGGTGCCAGTAACGAAAACTTACAGAAGGTGGACACGGGGGCGTGTTGGGTGGACACGTCCCCGAGTCTATCAAAGTCTGCAAAATTAAAACAAACAGCAGGTTCAGGGGAGTGGGCACGGGGGCGTGTCGGGTGGACACGGCCCCGTGTGGACATTCTGCAAGGGTGAAAAACAGGTTTCTTTCTTCGGTTTTCCTGTCCCGGCTTTTAGTACCACTAATGCTTAGTACTCTAAGCCTCGTATGTACCTACTTAATCAATAAACACCATACCACACCATAGCAAACATCCTAATTTTACCAAGTTCAACATCCAAGTCAACAAATTTAAAAGAAAAATAAATGCAGAAAATAAAAGAAGTTAGGGAAAGTAAATTGTTCAACACTTGGCACGCAGGCCTCAAATTGTTCAAGATTAGAAAAGGTTAACCTGGGGAATCACCAACCAACCCCTTCTTCCTCCGCTCCTCCCGCCTAATCCATGTTTTCGTCCTCCTCATCATCATCATCTCCACCATGTCCAGCAATGTACTCCCGGATATTTCCAATATCATCTTGGATATCGGATATATTTCTCTCGATCGCCCCAACCCGGTTGTACGTGTTGCTTGCCATATTGTAGGTGTTCCTTGTGCACATGAGGTTTTCCTGCAACAAATCATGTAAATTTTGAAAGTTAGGAAAACCGCCTCCTGAGGAGGATTGGCCCAGATCACCATGGGGCTGGTATTGGTACTGATGATGTTGTGGAGCGTGGAGGACAAGTGCTTCTTGCGGGTTCCATGCATGACCTTGCATCCTTTGAAAGCTCACCGTCCCGTCTTCAGCCTCATAAATTCAGTTCATGCATGTTTCGGAGCATGAGGAATGGAACATCGAGCGGCCTGCGGTTATGGATGCGGTGGAGGACAACCAAATCTCTTAACCCAACGACGCCACCGCTATCGTGTCTTTGACTAAGAGAGTAGCCGAGGAGCCTATGGATGTATCTGTAGAGCAGATCCCTCAACTTCGTACTCTTAGTGCTGCTCGGATTGTAATACCCTTCACCAATCTGAGCCCACGAGGCTTGGCGATCGTTTTCACCTATCTCTCACATCCCTCCAGTATTTTCCTCGTTACCTACATCTTCTTCCGCATACAACCCGACAATCGTCCCAAATTGTGCCATATAGATCGAATACTTAGTTCCGCCACATCGGAATGCTACCCCATCATTGTTGAATGGGTCACACCTTGAGTTGAACGTGAAGGTGCTATAGAATTCCAAAGTGCATTCGTGGACGGAACGGAGTCGAGTTGTTAAAGCGACTCTTAGTGGTTATGTGACAAGATTGTTGAAGTGGTCGAGTTGGTTCACTAATGTCAACAAATCCGTGCATGCTTGCCTTGGGTATTCCTCTGGCCTTGTCTGAAGTACTTCGTATCTAGCCCTCTCATCGAGCTCATTTGCGTTAAACCTTGTGAACTTCCTTGCCATCTGAAAGAATACACCAAAAGTTAGCACGAAACATTAGAATTTTCGGACAAAACTACAAACAGTGGGCTGGACACGACCCCGTGTTCAGCGGACACTGCCCCGTGTCCAGACGTCTGTTACTCAAAAATTCCATTTTTCGACCCGGTTTCGAAAACTTGAAAATTTTTGGTCCAATAGGTGCGGTTTCCCCCGAAAATGAAACCCCAAGCGCCGTTTTCCCCAAAATAACCCGTTTACCCTATCAATTTCATCTTTTTCGGTTCAAAAACAAGGGTTTATGGTTTTTGTGAGAAATCGGGCGAATCTCTGAATAATACAAGTGGATTTACTTCCCATAACACTAATCTAACTAAATGCAAACAGATTTAAACAAAAATTTGAGGTTCGATCCGGATGAACTTCAAGAACCCTAGATTTTCCCCAAATTTTTGGTGTTTTAACTACATGCAAGTAACTAATCTAACTAAGAATAGTGATAGAATCATACCTTGATGTTGTTAAAACAAGAGGAGACGTCGAAAATCTGCGGAAAATTGCCTGGAACCAGAGCTTTTTCTGGGAAACGGGGCGTGTGGAATGTTGTAAATGTTGTGAAAAAGGGGATATATCCCGTCTGCAGTGCGAACACGACCCTGTGTCCAGCGGACACGGCCCCGTGCCGAGTGACGTGATGTCGTGGTCACAATCAAATTTAATCCCAAAAACAACTATATAGATAGCGGTAAGTGGGTATCGAACACAGGGAGTATGTGGAAAATATGTCAATTGTATAGCCTTGCAATTAACTACAATTATCCTAATTTGCAGAAAATTAAAATCAATGATTTGGATTGTTGTTTAAAAAAAAACTCAATTAAACTAATGGCAAATCAAATGTAGGTTTTAAAACAGATTAGGAGAGATCAATGACCATCTTAGGTTCCAGTTTCTTTAAACGATTGTGTGCAATTCCAACTAGAAAGAGTTACATAGACATAACTCGTGTATGTATAATCGAAGTGATAAAAGGGAACAAAGTACTCGGATTATATAAACGCGAGGTTGTTTCCCGATGACCAATTAATCAATAACCAACCCTAACCCTTCCCGTGATATCTCGATTGCCAACGGCACCAAGAACGTACGATTAAGACTAGAAATTGCACTATCGATTAACAAGTTACAAGCAATCAAACATACACCATGATATTCAAGCAACGCAAGTTATCATTCTAGAAATTCAGAAATAAAACACACAAAAGTTCAAGAAACATTCACCTAAGATGATCACCGAAGAGTTTAGCCGGACATGGCTCGGTGAATCATCATCATAATCAAACCAATGTTCATACGAATCGAAAATACAAACCGGATGATAAGAATTGTTCAAAAACCAAGCAAAATCAAGCAAAATCGCCCCTAGTGTCTCCAATAACCGTCCAATGATGAAGTGTATGTCAAAAGACACAATCCAAAATGATTTATGATGGCAGTTACGGATTTGATCGCAGCTCCCACCGTAATTTACGGCTCCACCGTAAATTACGGTGAACATCATATGTTTTACGGCGGATCTTGTCTGATTTACGGCAGCTAATAAACAACTTCCAGGTCAACCGTAAATTACGGTAGGACCGTAATTTACGGTGGCAACCTGATTGTTATTCCTTGTTCACGTGATAATGTCTGCCAAAGTCATCCACAAGTTTCGAAGCCCTCCTCACATGAAACAGCAACCGTCATATGATATGATGATGATTATGTTGTTTATTTCTTCAAAAGTCCAAACCACATGTGCCTTTATTGATGCTGCTTGTTGACTCTTTTGTTATTGCTTAGATGTGCCGCCCAAGTCACATGTGCAGCCAACTCTCAAACCCACATGTGCTGTGTTGATAATGGCTCATATGTGAGGCCCAATCAAAAACATCCACCGAGTTGATAAATGTTCACCTCGTCCACAAGCCCACGAGTCCACGAAATAATGGCTGCCAACTTAAATGTTTGTATGTCATGTGATGTTGAAGAGAATTAATTATCCACTCACACTTAACAATGTTCTCCAAATCTGCGGCCCAATAACCTCCAAGTCACATGACCTGTTAATGTATGCGTGTATATATTGTTCATCCCAATATGTGCATTGACTTTAGGGTCCCTCCTATGTTTACCAAAGATCACGTGATTATGGAGTTTCCAAAAGTAACCCACACATGAAGATGATGATTTGATGTTGATTACTGTTGAGATGATGTGTGCGGCTCCCAAAGACCAAAACCCTTAAAAGTGATGATGTGATTTTGTATGACAAAACCTCACAAGTCCACATGACTTTTGATGATATTTATAAACACAGGTCCACGTGATAATGGCTGCTTCATGTTAATGGATCATCTCACAAAGCCCAATTATGTGCGTCCACTAAGTCCAATTTGTTGATGATGGATTTTTGTTGTGTTGAATTCTTGTTCACCTACCAACCGCCAAAAACAAGCCCACATATATGTTGTTGCTAATTATGTGCGGCCCAATGATGTGTTAGGGATTAGAAGTCCAATAACTGCAGCCCATGTATATGATAATTTTGACTTTTGTGATCATAAATCCCCTCTAATTCACGTGATGGATGATGGATCATGTATAATGTTCATTATTAAATTAATAATCCACAATCATGCCCTTCCAAAAGAATCTTGCATATAACGGCTGCCTCTTTCAACCGTAGCCTACGGTTCCAATTTAACCGAATTAAGCGATTTACCTGTAAAACACACGAACACTTGTAGTTATCACATTCACGCTAAATAACCGTGTAAAAGATGGAATATGCACGTAATTAGCTCATTTAAGGGTTGTCCTACGGACCACCCGTCACATCCCCACACTTACCCGTTGATTGTCCCAAGCAACCGATTCAAAAACTATTTCAAAACCACAAGCGATCAATTATGCAAACCAAGCTAAAATGTATCGTCTTTTTACTAACTTTCCATCATACCACAAAACACACCCCTCACAAAAATCTCTCGGTTACAAGAATTATTAGCATAATGCTAAACCACTCAATGCGTGTGTGTGTGTGCGCGACAATAAGCTTGTATACAAATCAAGTTTCCTCCTAACAATTATCTAACATGCTTTAGAATCAAAGGGACTTGCGGGTTGCAACGGGGCTAGGTGTAAAGGTAGGAAGATGGTGGAATACATATGAAAGAGCTACTTGATTTGACCCGGTTTTTTTTATGTCTACTACTACGAAGCAAACACCAAAAATATATACAAAGCTTCTTGACATTCTCAACTCCATTGCAACTAAATACTTCTTTTTGAATTTTTCATATTTTTCTCCTTTTTTTTTTCTTTCCTTTTTTTTTCTTTTTTTTTTTATTTTTTTTTATATCACATCAAACTCAACAATATATACAAGAACATCAATACTACATACTAAATCTTCTAAACCGGGTCATCTCAATAGGTAAAGTTTTGTAGGAAGTAGGCTCGGGTCACGATCGAATGGTATAAGGCTCAAATGTGGCTTTCTAAGGACCAAACCCCCACCCCTCACAATACCAAGCTCATATATATAACGTATGAGGTCCAACCCACCAATCCCGCACTCTCACACATCTAGACGAGGCTTCCTAAAAGTCCCCCTATCATTTTCAAAAGCATGCTAATTCTAGGATTTAACAAGTATTCACACACAAGTTCTATTAACACACAACACACACCGCCACTCAAACAATGAGATATCAATAACAATCATGTGTGGCTCAAATCCTCACCAAGAAAAGACTAGGAATGGGTGTCGGTGTGTCAAATGGCACAATATCAAGTTTTCAAATTTTAACAATTTTCGCTTGGGTTTACAAAATTTTTAAAACCCTCAAAAAAATTCCCCTCATCCCCACACTTGGGATACATTGTCCCAATGTATGGTTTTGAGGGAAGAATCGCTTTCAACCCACAACATCAGCCTTTGCTTAAATTCTCAAACCCCAATTTTTTATTTTTTATTTTTTTTTTTTAACAAAATCAAACAAACTAACTACCAATATTTCAAAGCTAAAGAACACAACAAGACTAAGGAAAGAGTACATCGACCTGGTGAAGTTTGCCACAACAGATGTTGTAGATAATCCGACTTCCTATCACCACCTTCACACAAATATCCGCACATCTTCCCCACACTTGAGTGTTGCCATGGCCCTGAAACAAAGAAAACTAAAGAAATAACAAGATCAGTGAAAAACCTCGGGTTGCCTCCCGAGCAGCGCTAAGTTTCGCGTCTTCAGCCAGACCGTGCCACCCCCATTTATGGTGGCTCAAAGAATCGGTTCCTATCACTTCCATCACTACATTGTGCCTTTGAGCAAAATGCATCCATCTTGTTTTGACTCGGTGGGTAGTCAAATACACTCTTGCTCGCACCCATATATGTTTCTTCACGGTCCGGTGGGTGCTTTTTTCTCATTCTTTGAAACACGTTTTTCATACAATCACTAGACTCACCACCCTTCCCCTCAATGGACTCATAACTAATCACTCTAGTTTGAACATCAAAGGACAACTTACAGTTCTTTTCGGTCATGGTAATAATCTCGTCTCTACAATTAATTTGAGCATTTGCTGTGTATAGAAACGGTCGACCTAAAATTACCCTTTGTTGTGATGCCATATTGGTAGAAGCATAGTCCAAAACTAGGAAATCCACCGGGTATTCAAATTCTCCCAACTGAATCTTAACATTCCTAACCATTCCCCGTGGACGCCTCCAACTTCCATCCGCCAAGCTTACCATGGTGTCTACATCTTCAAGTGGACCAAAATCATACATATCGTATAGATCACTTGGTAGCACACTCATGCTTGCCCCGTAGTCCAACAATGCGTAAGGGATTTTTAATTTTCCCACACGGATAGGCACGATTGGCGCTTCACACTCTTTATCATTCTCGACTTCGTCATCTTTTTTCAAACCTGCATTCACTTGACACGAAGAAGTTAGCAATGTTTCATTAAATTTAGTATTTGGAACGGTGCTTACCACATTGATGTTAATGCTTTTTATGTTCTTGGGATTTGGCACC
This sequence comes from Helianthus tuberosus, assembly GCA_030545235.1. Classification (NCBI taxonomy): domain Eukaryota; kingdom Viridiplantae; phylum Streptophyta; class Magnoliopsida; order Asterales; family Asteraceae; genus Helianthus; species Helianthus tuberosus. Next base: position 10,297 of record JARYGA010032413.1, on the reverse strand, counting down.
GTATCACTCGGTAGCTGGCCTTTTGCTTTCTTTAACATCGCCACATCACTTGCAAGTTGACCCATTTGAGTGGTCAACGATTGGATGCTTTTGTCACGAACCTCGTCCTTTTGCATCCGAACCTCATCACGTTGGTTCATTCGTTGCATTTCACTTTGCATCGCCTTCAACATCTCCATCATCTCATTTCCACCCGAAGAGCTTTGACCCGTTTGATATTGCCTTTGAAATCCTTGGTTTCCTTGGAAATTCGGGTTAGCTTGATTTGAAGGGTTCCCATATCTAAAGTTCGGATGGTTCCTCAATCCGGGGTGGTAGGTATTAGAATTCATGTTGTAGTAGTTCCTACCACCTCCTCCTTGACCTTGACCTTGAACCGCATGGACTTCCTCGTATTGCCCGTCCAACATCCCTTGGCAATTTTCAGCCGCGTGACCTATTTCATTACACAAAGCACAAACATCATAAATTTGGTTAGTAGTTTGAATATTACCATCACCTATGGCGTGCACTTGTGATCGGGCAATGGCCGGTCGCGCTCTTCTTGAGGCTTGAGCTTTCCTCTTTGATGTAGTTGCCATGTTCTCCAAAAACTCCCAATCATCATTCTCATAGTTTGTTCCAAAAGTCCCACCGGTGATAGACATCAAGTCACGTGCATCTTCGGCACTCAACCCCTCGTGAAAGGCATTCATCAACTCCCACAACTCAATTCCATGGTGAGGGCAATTTTTAATCATCATATTGAAACGCTCGAATGCCTCATGAAACATCTCACCATGTTGTTGTTGGAAGCTTCTCAACCCCTTTCTTGCATCGTTGGTCTTTTGGGCGGTGTAAAACTCATCCAAGAAGGTTTGTTGCATCTCCCCCCCATGTATATATGGATGCCGAAGGTAACGTGTAGAACCATTTTTTCGCCTTCTCTTCCAAAGAAAATTGGAACAAAACCAATTTGATATCGTCAGCTGAAAACCCTTGACTCCCAAGAGTGTTGCAAATAGAGTCATAAGCCTCTAAATGAAAATAAGGCTCCTCATTTGCCAACCCCTTGTACTTTGGTAAACTTTGCAAAGAATTGGTTCTTACTTCAAATGTTCGCCCTTGATCATTATGAGGAATGACTACCGGTGAAGGGTTTTGCGTGATTACCGGCCGAAAATGTGCTTCAATGCCCCTCACATTTTCCCTAAGGTGTCTCCTTGGTACACCATACCTACCTCTCGGAATAATAGGACCATTTGGCCTTGGTACTTGCCCTTGTGGTGCGATTGGTTGTTGAAACTGTTGTTGTCGCATCGGTGGGCGTTGAGGTGGTCTTTGAAATTGTTGTTGTACATGTTGTGGCCGGACTTGTTGCAATGGATTAGGTTGTTGTATTGGTGGCCCTTGTGGTCTTGGCCGAATGTGTTGTGGTATAATTTGTTGTTGTGGCATTCCACCAACACTTGCCATCCCTTGAGATTGACTTTGTAAATACCCAAACTCCCCTTGATCACCATAACCTCCATAACCGTACCCATCATCATCATACCCCTCAAATTCTTCAAATCCCTCATCATAACCATCTCCTTGAATTCCCGAAGTTTGCCCAAATGGGATGGTCGAATACTGAAAACCCGATTGTTGTGGTTGTGGTCTAAAAGATGAAGTAGTATGCACAATAGTTGAATTGGGTGCAATTGTGAAGGTGGATGATGATTGACCCGTAGTTGGGGGAAAGAAGTGGGATAATGGTGGGATTGTGGTGGATGGATTGTAGGTGATGGTAGGCTCAGTTTGAGTGGTGATTGGTTGGGTGACATTGGATGGTGTAAATTCAGCGGTGGTATTAGGTAATGTGGTGTTTGGTGATGGTTGGGTGGAAGTAGGTATAAAGGATGAAGTCGTTCGACCCGTTGTAGGTGGAATTTGAGAATCAGCCATGATGTTTCTAGGTGTGATGGGTGAAGTGGGTGAACCAATGATTTTGTTTTCTCGCACTAAAACTCTGTTTTGTCGTAGCGTTCTTTCAATTTCCGGATCAAATGATAGCGGTGATGACCTGTGAGAGCCTCTAGTATGCATACACCTGAAGTACCTGCACACTAAACACAACCAGCGTAAACCCGAAAATAACAAAACAAAACTATTAAACTAACACACGTTGCGCACTACTCCCCGGCAACGGCGCCAAAATTTGACGTGATGTCGTGGTCACAATCAAATTTAATCCCAAAAACAACTATATAGATAGCGGTAAGTGGGTATCGAACACAGGGAGTATGTGGAAAATATGTCAATTGTATAGCCTTGCAATTAACTACAATTATCCTAATTTGCAGAAAATTAAAATCAATGATTTGGATTGTTGTTTAAAAAAAACTAAATTAAACTAATGGCAAATCAAATGTAGGTTTTAAAACAGATTAGGAGAGATCAATGACCATCTTAGGTTCCAGTTTCTTTAAACGATTGTGTGCAATTCCAACTAGAAAGAGTTACATAGACATAACTCGTGTATGTATAATCGAAGTGATAAAAGGGAACAAAGTACTCGGATTATATAAACGCGAGGTTGTTTCCCGATGACCAATTAATCAATAACCAACCCTAACCCTTCCCGTGATATCTCGATTGCCAACGGCACCAAGAACGTACGATTAAGACTAGAAATTGCACTATCGATTAACAAGTTACAAGCAATCAAACACACACCATGATATTCAAGCAACGCAAGTTATCATTCTAGAAATTCAGAAATAAAACACACAAAAGTTCAAGAAACATTCACCTAAGATGATCACCGAAGAGTTTAGCCGGACATGGCTCGGTGAATCATCATCATAATCAAACCAATGTTCATACGAATCGAAAATACAAACCGGATGATAAGAATTGTTCAAAAACCAAGCAAAATCAAGCAAAATCGCCCCTAGTGTCTCCAATAACCGTCCAATGATGAAGTGTATGTCAAAAGACACAATCCAAAATGATTTATGATGGCAGTTACGGATTTGATCGCAGCTCCCACCGTAATTTACGGCTCCACCGTAAATTACGGTGAACATCATATGTTTTACGGCGGATCTTGTCTGATTTACGGCAGCTAATAAACAACTTCCAGGTCAACCGTAAATTACGGTAGGACCGTAATTTACGGTGGCAACCTGATTGTTATTCCTTGTTCACGTGATAATGTCTGCCAAAGTCATCCACAAGTTTCGAAGCCCTCCTCACATGAAACAGCAACCGTCATATGATATGATGATGATTATGTTGTTTATTTCTTCAAAAGTCCAAACCACATGTGCCTTTATTGATGCTGCTTGTTGACTCTTTTGTTATTGCTTAGATGTGCCGCCCAAGTCACATGTGCAGCCAACTCTCAAACCCACATGTGCTGTGTTGATAATGGCTCATATGTGAGGCCCAATCAAAAACATCCACCGAGTTGATAAATGTTCACCTCGTCCACAAGCCCACGAGTACACGAAATAATGGCTGCCAACTTAAATGTTTGTATGTCATGTGATGTTGAAGAGAATTAATTATCCACTCACACTTAACAATGTTCTCCAAATCTGCGGCCCAATAACCTCCAAGTCACATGACCTGTTAATGTATGCGTGTATATATTGTTCATCCCAATATGTGCATTGACTTTAGGGTCCCTCCTATGTTTACCAAAGATCACGTGATTATGGAGTTTCCAAAAGTAACCCACACATGAAGATGATGATTTGATGTTGATTACTGTTGAGATGATGTGTGCGGCTCCCAAAGACCAAAACCCTTAAAAGTGATGATGTGATTTTGTATGACAAAACCTCACAAGTCCACATGACTTTTGATGATATTTATAAACACAGGTCCACGTGATAATGGCTGCTTCATGTTAATGGATCATCTCACAAAGCCCAATTATGTGCGTCCACTAAGTCCAATTTGTTGATGATGGATTTTTGTTGTGTTGAATTCTTGTTCACCTACCAACCGCCAAAAACAAGCCCACATATATGTTGTTGCTAATTATGTGCGGCCCAATGATGTGTTAGGGATTAGAAGTCCAATAACTGCAGCCCATGTATATGATAATTTTGACTTTTGTGATCATAAATCCCCTCTAATTCACGTGATGGATGATGGATCATGTATAATGTTCATTATTAAATTAATAATCCACAATCATGCCCTTCCAAAAGAATCTTGCATATAACGGCTGCCTCTTTCAACCGTAGCCTACGGTTCCAATTTAACCGAATTAAGCGATTTACCTGTAAAACACACGAACACTTGTAGTTATCACATTCACGCTAAATAACCGTGTAAAAGATGGAATATGCACGTAATTAGCTCATTTAAGGGTTGTCCTACGGACCACCCGTCACCGAGCACAGTTTTAAATTTTTTTTTTAGTGCTCGTGTGAGTGCCCCTGTTTCCCATACACTTTGGTTAGAAAACTTACCGCTTTAGATGTCGTCCCAATCGTTCGTAACTTACCAGGTATGATGTTGATGTTTTCATTCTTCGATCGTTTGAAGCGAGATCTCCTCTTCTTCATCCTCAATGAATCCTTGATAGAGTTTCAGCCGTTGGCCATTGACTTTGAATGGAGGGCCATTCCGAGATTTTATTTCTATTGCACCGTGTGGGAAAATATGGGTGATGGAAAAAGGTCCTGACCACCTAGACTTTAATTTACCAGGAAACAATCGAAGTCGTGAATTAAACAAAAGAACTAGATCTCCTACTCGAAATTCATTAGGTTTAATATGTTTGTCATGCAAATTTTTCATTCTTTCCTTATAAATTTCGGAGTCTGAGTATGCATAATTCCTAAGTTCGTCTAATTCATTTAATTGACAGAATCAATTTTTACCAGCAAATTCTAAATCTAAGTTCACATTTTTAATTGCCCAGTAGGCTTTGTGTGCAATCTCTACTGGTAAGTGACAACTTTTTCCGTAGACTAGCTTATATGGGGTTGTACGTTTTAAACCTCTATTAGTCACTTCGGCTTGTCCGTTTGTTTGAGGGTGATATGCTGTCGAGACCCGGTGATAGACCCCATATCTTGTTAAAAAAATTTCAAGTTGATGGTTACAAAAATGGGTACCTCTATCACTTATTAATGCTTTAGGTGTGCCAAAACGAGAGAATAATTTTTTCAGAAATCTTACCACGAGTTTTCCGTCATTCGTTGGAAGTGCCTCGGCCTCGGCCCATTTAGACAAGTAATCTACTGCCACAAGTATATATTTGTTTCCTTTCGATGGTGGGAAAGGTCCCATAAAGTCGAGTCCCCACACATCAAAAATTTCACAAACAAGAATGCCATTTTGTGGCATTTCGTTTTTGGAAGAAATATTACCTGTTCTTTGGCAAGCATCACATGTTTTGACAAGACTTTGGGCGTCTTTGTAAATGGTTGGCCAATAAAATCCTGAATCAAATACCTTTCGTGCGGTACTAGCGGCACCATGATGCCCTCCGTATGGACCTTCATAACAATGGCGGAGAATTCTTCGTGCTTCACCACCATGTACGCATCGTCGGACGAGTTGGTCGGCACACATTTTGAAAAGATATGGATCTTCCCAAAAATAGTGTTTCACATTGGCAAAGAATTTTTTTCTTTGATGATGTGGCCATCCCTTAGCGACTATACCGCTAGGTAGGTAGTTAGCATAGTCGGCGTACCATGGTTCTTCCTTGTATTCCACCATTTCTAGAGATTCCGTTGGAAATTTTTCGTTGATTTGCTCGTCCCTAGTTGCCTCTAAAGCTGGGTCTTCTAAGCGTGAAAGATGATCTGCTGTGGTGTTTTCTGCTCCTCTTTTTTCTTTGATTTCAATATCAAATTCTTGGAGGAGTAGAATCCACCGAATCAAACGTGGTTTTGCGTCCTGCTTTTTGAAGAGATATCGAATGGCTGCATGATCTGTATAGACTATAGTTTTAGAAAGAACAAGATAAGAACGAAATTTATCAAAAGCAAATACCACAACTAGTAATTCTTTTTCTGTTGTTGTGTAATTTTCTTGTGCATCATTTAGTGTTTTACTAGCATAATAAATTGGGTGGAAATGCTTTTCTTTTCTTTGTCCCAAGACAGCTCCAACTGCAAAGTCACTAGCATCACACATGATTTCGAAAGGGAATTTCCAATCAGGCGCTATCATGATAGGTGCATTGACTAACATTTCTTTTAGGGTCAGAAATGCTTGATTGCAATCCTTGTCAAAGATGAAGGGAGCATCTTTTTCAAGTAATTTTGTTAGAGGCCTTGAGATTTTAGAAAAATCTTTGATAAACCGCCTATAAAATCCGGCATGCCCTAGGAAACTTCTGATAGCTCTTACGGAAGATGGAGGTGGTAGTCTAGAAATGGTATCTATTTTGGCTCGATCCACCTCCATTCCTTCGCTTGAGATTTTGTGACCGAGTACTATTCCCTCCGTTACCATGAAATGGCATTTTCCCAATTAAGGGCGAGGTTAGTTTCCTCACATCGGGATAACATTCGTTCAAGGTTATCGAGGCATTGGTCGTATGAATCCCCAAAGATAGAAAAGTCGTCCATGAAGACTTCCATTGTCTTTTCTATCATGTCATGGAATATGGCTACCATGCAACGTTGGAATGTTGCGGGGACATTACTGTCACGACCCCCGACCCACCCTGGACGGAATCGGGAGCCGCGAACAGCCAAGTGGTACCGGTGATTTATTTTGAAAAATATTGTAGCGGAAATTTCATCAGGACCGTGAGTTAGGAAAAATATCAGAGTTTAGAAAACACCAGATTTTTTTTTTATTAAATAGATGGGATAAACCCATGTTTTATAAAGGTAGCTTTAATAAGGGATAAACCCAATTACATAAAACAATATTTCTTAATTTGATTTAATTAATAAAATAAGCCACTTCTTGAAGTCTTTCAGTGTCGTATCCATCTTTTACTCCAATCTACTCTAATTACCTGAAACGTGTTTTAAAAAGGTTTTGTCAGCAGGAAATACTGGTGAATCATTCTATTTACTAAAATGACACGTTTGTTATAATTTACAGTATTAAGAGAGATTACAATGTTTCCAGATATCAACCAACTACCCACAGTATTTGTCACTCGACCATCCATCGGTAACCTCATTGTCCAATGGAGTCTGTGACTATGGTCATATCACTCATTGGCTAACTCGTTGTCCAATAGTGACGGTTATCAAGTAATGTATACAAAACCCCACATACCGTCTGTAACTTGGTGATTACATAAACTTAATCACTGTAATTATAACTTTGAAAATAAACATGATTTTGTAAACAAATTTGATAAAAAGAGAATGACTCACATTATAAGCATGCAGATTTATACGGGCAAAGTTTAGTCTACAGATAAGCCTTGATAGATTGCAGATTTATACAGGCAGAGCTTAGCCTATTGATTAGCCTTGTAACCTAGTGCACACGAACTAGGTAAGTAACTAATACAGCATTTACGATAACTCACGAGATTAAAACCCTCACAACGAATGACAAAGTGCAATCACTTAAACATCCATCGGATTCACAAGGAATGACAGAGTATTCCCCGGGTTCGGGTGGTACTCAAAAATCCTGTCGGAATCATGACTAATGACAAAGCATAACCCAAGTTTGAGCAGCACTTAAACATCAATTGGATATTTTTAATCAATCGGACATTGAATCGTAGCAGCGATCGAGTTAATACCCTGTATCGTAGCAGCATTCGAGCTAGTGTGTGTTTGGTAGTAATCAGACAATATCTGGAAGTGTAAAACGAATTTATTCATCTCTCCACCACAGGAAATCAAGTCCCACAACCCTCTATTTATACTGAAGATTTGACCCCCTCGCGTGACGCGAGGGGTCACCCTTTGGGCGTCGCGTGGCGCGACGGGTCAAATTTCTTTGTAGGGTTGCCACGTGTGTTTGTAGGTTAGCTGAGTCGAAGGAAATTGAAAATTCTATTTTGACAACAAACTGTGATGATAATCGTCAAGTGGGTAATACCCCCCCCCTGAGTTTTAGGGGCCCTAATCCTGATTCTAATTGTTCTGAAAATTTTAGGGTTTATGTGGAATTACTTAGGGGTCTTAACTAAGGTTTCCTTGTGAACAAAATATAATAATAAATAATAGTTTTGGTGAGAGTTGTTATGGTTTGGGATAAAAGGGAATAAAATAGTGAGAAAAGATAATGGACTCGCTTTGTAACTTTTAGGGTTCAACTAGAAAGTCTCCTGGTATAAATTTTGGGTATAACTTCTGAGCTTATTTAAAAATATATAATGCACTCGTGTTAAGTATAGTACCTCTCATTCAACCTTGTCCCTATGTCACGAGACAGAACCCCAACAACTTAGTCGGGCAAAGCCCTGACATATGTTATGAGGCTCAGATCAATCGGAAAAGGGTAGCGGTGATCGGGAGTTAAAACATTTAAAACGGGGCAGAGCCTTATTATTATTATTATTATGGGATGAATTTAAAAAGTATATATAAAATAGAATGAGAGAAATCGAGCTATGAAAGAAAAGGAAAATGGCCTGAGCAAAAATTTAGATGGTGCTACACCTTCCTATTTATAGCTATTTTGAGAACCTTCGTAAACTTCAAGCTATTTGACACGTATCCATCAAATATTACATGTATCCACCAACCTCACTTCAATTAATTTGTTTAGTTGATTTCTTTTATATGAAGACACGTATACTGTCTATACACACAAATTTCAATTTGAAATGGAATATTATTATTATTATTTTATTTATTTAATGTAAACGTATATTTACTTATATGTAAGTTTATTTAATTTATTTTTTTATTATATATATTATAATTAAGTTAACTGCTTCACTTATTTGACGCTTATAACTTCTAAAATATAAAGTTTTATAAAATAATAAATATGTCTTTAGAATAAGAATATTTTTGTCTACATTTGGGTCTAAGTTTCATTAATAATAGAGTAGGTTCAAAATACAATGTATTTTTATAATTTAATTATTATATGGTTCCTAGGCCCGTCTAGAAACTTCATATTTCTTACAGTCAACTTACCCGTAAGTTACCTGTCTAATAATATAAGTTTTTATATACTTTTATTTTATTAGAAAGATCACCCATATACAAGCCAATTAATATTTCAACCAACTATATAAAATAGTGTTTAAAACTATTTAGGTTGAATATTTATATTAAAAATAAACTAGTTACTAGTGGTTAATAATTTAACCAAACCTATGGTAAAAATAGGAATGTTACATCCTCCCCACCTTGTTTTAAATCTCGTCCTCGAGATTTGGGTTACGATATTTCTTTTAGACTTATGTCACATTTAGTTAATAAAAACAATATTAAGATAAATGACACAGAATCAAAATATCTAATTTTGTGAATATGAGTTGTACAATATGTAGGACTTAATGGTTCAACGGAATTAGTTTAAGAAATTGATGACAAACGAATGAGATGAAATGATATAATTTTTAAGGTGACTTAGGTTCAAGCCAAAAGATATATGATTAATAGATATTTAAAATGAATCTGAAGGATTTTTAAAATCAATAAAATTCTTTGTCAAAAGAAAGCTTACTTTGATTGGCAACTGAGTAAGACTTAGAATCGACAGGTTCCAAATGAAATAAAAGCATGAAAAATGATTTGTCAAATATTTATGATATGAGAAAATCAATATGCTGAGATGAGTGAATTTCAAGGATACACGAAAAAGATAATAGAGTTAGTGTATCATTGTTTAGAGTTCCAAGTTGTTTTAATTGTGAAACAATGTGATAGTACACTATTAGTGACCATATTTTTCATACTATGTCCTAGAGATTAAAATATAATAAGAATAAGTTGTTTTGGCATGACTAATTTATATTATATATTTGTAAAGTAAATATAATATATATTATTTGTGTCCCTGTCTGAACCGTATCTTACATATCAAATATAAATACTAGGTAATATATATTATTTGTTACGCTTTTTTTTATATATGTAAATGGTCACCACTTTTAAATAAATATTATTTTAGTATTTTACTATACTATGTAAAATAACTTATAATTATAAAACACCGTAATGAAGTTATTACATTTACAAAATATTTTAGTATTATTATTTTGTAAAAGAAATCAATATTATTTATTACGTTAAATGAAAGTTGTAAATAAAGGTGTAAAAATATTTATTGTACAAAAGTATTTGTAAATATATATTACTTAATGGGTTGATTCTATGTGATTACTTATTTTCATTTTGAAACCATATAACGTTGTGAATGT
>JARYGA010032412.1:0-30624 GCA_030545235.1 Helianthus tuberosus | reverse complement strand
TACACAAGCACTTCACAAGGATATTTATCATCGATTTATGTATTGTACTACTACAAAGACTTTGTGGGACACTTTGGAATCAAGAGGAGAAGGAAATGCAGTAAGGAGAAAGAACTGACATGATCTTTTAAAGAAAGAGTTTGAAGGATTTTTGTTCATGGAGAATGAAACACTAAGCAACATGACTACTCGGTTCTATCTTTGCTTAGTGAGATGTACTCATACAAGGTTAACGCATCACAATAGGAGATTGTCATGCGTTTTGCTTGTCACACCCCGACCGCGTAAAACAACAAATCGCGGCGGAATCGTCGGGGAGTGTTTGTCACACCCCGATATTTCCACGTATTACCGGTGGGCCCGGTGGGGAGTATCGTGACGTAGTTGATATCATCAGAGTCAAACAACACAAATTTAAATGCACAGCGGAAGCAAAGATAGATTCATTTCAACTTTAATAAATTGTAATATTAGGAATCAAGAGGAGAAGGAAATGCAGTAACGAGAAAGAACTAACATGATCTTTTAAAGAAAGAGTTTGAAGGATTTTTGTTCATGGAGAATGAAACACTAAGCAACATGACTACTCGGTTCTATCTTTGCTTAGTGAGATGTACTCATACAAGGTTAACACATCACAATAGGAGATTGTCATGCGTTTTGCTTGTCACACCCCGACCGCGTAAAACAACAAATCGCGGCGGATTCGTCGGGGAGTGTTTGTCACACCCCGATATTTCCACGTATTACCGGTGGGCCCGGTGGGGAGTATCGTGACGTAGTTGATATCATCATAGTCAAACAACACAAATTTAAATGCACAGCGGAAGCAAAGATAGATTCATTTCAACTTTAATAAATTGTAATATTAAATATCACGAAATAGTTGACACGGATCCACAGGCGGATCAAAATAAAAGGAGATATTGTTCAACAGTTTTATTGACATCCAAGCTTGCGAGACTTATTGTGGACGCTAGAAGACAGCCAGCCTAGTACGAGTTGTGACACCTGTGCCTCCACGGCCATCAAACAAATACTGTATCAATGAAATATTGTATTTCATACTTTGGATTTGTATAAATATGTGTATCCTTTGCACATATCAATTCTTGTTCGATTTCAAGCTTTAAATCGCTTTCTGGAAGGTTACACGCGCACTGATGCGTAAATATAACCCGTTTAATGCAACGAACACTCCGGAATAGTGAAATAGGCTTAACATACCTTAAATAACCTTTACATAACTTAGAAATAAGTTTTGAAGGCTTTGGTATGGCAAAATCAAGTTAATTCGCTTACAGGGACTAAAATTGACAAACTGCGAAAGTATGTCAATTTGTACTGTAACGGATATTCCGGAACTTGACCATAAGTTTAACATACCCTAAATATCCTTTACATAGCTTAGAAATAGGCTTTGAGGTATTCGGTGTGCTAAAATAAACTTTCTGGTCATTCAGGGACTAAAAGCGTCAAAAAGTGCATAAGTTTGCATTTTCGCGCATAACTTACGTTCTGACTACATACGGACATCCAAAAATTTATGTAAGCACTAAAACATTTTATTTTATTGTTTGGCATAAGAAAAATCCATTTGTCACGCAATTTGGATCGTTTTTCGCGCTTATGCGCATTCCGTCGTAATTAACCGAACAACGCAATCGTACGGTCAAACGAACTGACATCCAACATATTTTTGAGCATGTTTCATGTTCCCTATACTTTAACATCCTTGTGAAGCTTAAAAATGGGCTTGACGGGTGTTAGAAGTGTCAAAACACGACGATACGCGCACAAGGACCAAAACTGCCAAAAATCAAAGTTTCTGGTCTGCAAGGTCCTTGCGCACCGCAAGGATCTAAGCCTTACGGTGCGCAAGCAGGGGTGAGACAGCAGAAACTTGTTTAAACAGCTGTTAACAGCCTTTTAACCCCCCCCCCCAAAGGCCAATGCCACATGTTAATCTCTGATGGTGGGGGCAAATTGAGTTACCATAACATCCCAACAAGTGTAAGGCTGAGATTGAGGCATGTTATTCGATAAACGATCTGAACGGTGGTCCATTTCCTATAAATACCCACCACATTTGCACCTCATTCCTCACAAATCTGATCAAAAGTGCTCTAAGTTGAAGCCCTTGCTTCATACCTGAGTTATTTGGATCGAGATTAGCTTGCGGGGACCCTTTGTAAGTGTTCCTTCGTTCTTTTATGCGTTTTAGCGTTAAAAGTCAAACTTTGTTTGACTTTCTGCATTGACCAATTTATGGTCAATGCGAAGTTCATTTGAACTTCATAACGTGAGCGTGATCACGATGGTCATAGTCCCTAGTGACTATACCTACTGATTACCACGTTATCTAGGCTCAGTGACGAGTCGTAGTTTCGGCCAAAATGCCAATGCCACATGTTAATCTCTGATGGTGGGGGCAAATTGAGTTACCATAACATCCCAACAAGTGTAAGGCTGAGATTGAGGCATGTTATTCGATAAACGATCCGAACGGTGGTCCATTTCCTATAAATACCCACCACATTTGCACCTCATTCCTCACAAATCTGATCAAAAGTGCTCTAAGTTGAAGCCCTTGCTTCATACCTGAGTTATTTGGATCGAGATTAGCTTGCGGGGACCCTTTGTAAGTGTTCCTTCGTTCTTTTATGCGTTTTAGCGTTAAAAGTCAAACTTTGTTTGACTTTCTGCATTGACCAATTTATGGTCAATGCGAAGTTCATTTGAACTTCATAACGTGAGCGTGATCACGATGGTCATAGTCCCTAGTGACTATACCTACTGATTACCACGTTATCTAGGCTCAGTGACGAGTCGTAGTTTCGGCCAAAATGCGTGTTATTGCGTATTTTGTAACCAAACAAATTTTGGGTATCAAAACCGCTTGTGTTGATACCAAACCTATTTTCTAAACTTAGGTAAGCATGTTTTAACATGCTTAGCTCGTCACTTTTAGTTTAGTGCTTATATAGGGTCGTAAGGTAAGCGATCTAAACAATCGCTTATACTTTCGAACCCGACCCGTTTGGTCGATCATTAGGATCCGACCAAACACATTAGGTGACCATAGTATATAGGGAATAACCTTCCGAGGTTATACCTTATGGTCGCTTCGTTTAAGTAGTTGTATGATAGGTAGTTTATATGCCTTAGGTAAATTACCAAAATGCCCTTTTACGCCAAAATTCATTTTTAGCATATGTAACATAACTTTTGGTATCTAAACTGATTTGGTAACAATATTAGACATGATAAGGCATATTTTACTTATCATAGGACTAGTTAGGCATTCCGAACGCGTTTCACGCGAACGACGCGTTAAAGTAGCATAAGCTACCTAAACGGGTCGTAATGGGTCGTAAGCACTCAGGCTAGGTTTCATTTAGTATGTAGGCTTTGTTAAACCATACTACCTGAGTTCCCATACTCATTTGGTTTACGAGCCCTCATTCTATCCGATCCTCCGATATAGGTCCGGTTTATTAACATAGTTACCTATATTAGGTGCCGTTTGATTCCGTGATCTCTAGCATTGCTTGGTGGTTATCTTAGGACTTATGAGCAATCTTAAGTGAGTACATAGAACCCCCTCTTTTACTGTTTTCCAAACATTTTGGGGTGAAACACATGTGCCTACTTGTTACTTTCATGCTTTCCTGCTTTTACATCATATACTTGCTACGTTCATTAGTACATTTATAGTACATGATTTCATTGTGTTTTATGCTATGTATGCCCATTGTGTGCGTACTTAGTACATTATTTTACATTACATTACATTTTATGCTATGTATGCCCATTGTGTGCGTACTTAGTACATTATTTTACATTACATTTTATGCTATGTATGCCCATTGTGTGCGTACTTAGTACATTAATTTACATTACATTTTATGCTTTGTATGCCCATTGTGTGCGTACTTAGTACATTATTTTACATTACATTTTATGCTATGTATGCCCATTGTGTGCGTACTTAGTACATTATTTTACATTACATTTTATGCTATGTATGCCCATTGTGTGCAGACTTATTACATTATTTTATTCATCACATGCTTACATTGTGGTATGACAGTTGGTTTGTTTAAATGGGACAATGTACATTCATTAACACCGATCATGCCCCTCGGTAGTAGGTAGTGGTACCATAGGACTTGACAAATCCCATTCCAGAAATCTCGGGTTTGTTTGGACGTAAGGAATGACCGAATCCGAATACATTTTTTGGTAACCTTTACTAAAAGGGTTATCCGACTGTCTCAAGGCTTGGATGTATGAATTTTCACAATACCGCATAGATGTTTATATCAGTATAGCATGCATTTATTACACAAAACATAACTTTGATTTAAACCATGTTTTACTTCAATACCTTGTTTTTGTGCATTTTACATATGGTTTAGTTGATATATTTCACTTACCATACATAAACATTTTTGACATTTGCATACAAATTTCATTATTTACATTAGACATAAACATTAGACATAGACATTAGACATGGTTTTCACATAAACATTTTGACATTTGATTATACATAAACATTTTACTTTGGTGGTTTGGTTTGAGCAAGTGATTTAAGTAACGAGGCGTGTGTAATATGATACAAGCATGGTGGATACGCCGCTGGTACTTCCTATATATAAGTGTTTGTATGGTATTACATATCGTAGCGTTATTTGAATCATGTCAATTTGAGACATATAACATTTTATACAAATAACATACTTTTCACAAGACATTGTTTTACAAACAACTCATCTTATACAAACTCATTTTACTTGGTCATTCATTTAACCATACATTATTCTCTTATTTATACATATCATCTGAACTTATTGTTTTTCAAATGATTTACAAAACAAATCAATTTACAAGGTTCATGACTGACTTTTGCTAAACAAATTTTTTTTTCTAAACTTACAAGTCATGAATCCTATTTTCACAAAACCTATGTATCTCACATGCATTTTTATGCTGATGTACCTATTTTCACATGTGTTTCAGGACATGATGCATAGGATTTATCAAGATACACTTAGGCGGACTTGGGCCTTAGTGACAATAAAAGATGCAAGACTAGTTATTTATGTTATGTTTCTTCGATTGTCAAGACATTGTAACTCTTTTATTTAATAAAACAATATTTCAATTTCCATGTGTTATGAAACAATGATTCTGTTACAACACTCCCCAACGTTTCCGCCACGTTTTGTTGTTTTACGCGGTCGGGATGTGACAGAAAAGTTGGTATCAGAGCTCATGGTTATAGGGAATTAGGTTATTAGTAATGCTTTGACCTAGTCTATAACCTTCCTAGGACCCTAACGCGAGTTTACTTGCGTTTAGTCATAAAACAATACTGTCACCTATCCTTAGGCGACAACCACAACAAGAACATAAATTTCAAAACCGCTTTGAAAACTAATCATCTGTTCTAGGATGATTGATTACTAGGTTTTGAACCCTCTATTGTAAGGTTTTGAACCCTCTATTGTAAGGTTTTGAACCCTCTGTTATAAGGTTTTGAACCCTCTGTTATAAGGTTTTGAACCCTCTAAGTTTTCAAATCTCGTCAAAGTTTGGGTCGTATAATGTGAACACGTGCAAACTGGAAGAGTGAATGCCTGTACCCTGAGTTTTCTGTCGAAGGCTAGAGTGTTCGTACAAATCCGCAGTATCGGACCAGTCACTCTTACCTGGGAACTCTTGGGGTGAGTGTTCACTTATAGGCGAGCATGTCTTCAGTGATACATTAATATGATCCGTTTACTTTGATTTGTCACCGTCTCATTTGTTTGCCTTAGGTAACAAACAAATGATCGCAATTCTTATGCATTGCCATTCTGTTTTGATTGCCTGATAACCTTTCACTTGTTTCTTCCTATATCTTTCATTTTCTTCTAGAATGTCTCTTCCTCTCAGCAACGGTCAAATGTCCGAGCAAACAGCCAAATTTGCCCAGCAAATAGGCGAAGTGATTCTGAAGACTGTGGATTTAGGCATTGCCATGTCTCGTCTCAACAATGAAGCCTCTCGTCTCAACAATGAAGCCACTCAAGAATCACCAAAGGAGACGGAAGCCAAGCCTTCACCAAAACCAAAGAAACGTAAAGCTTCAAAGAATCCCGCGGCGGTTGCACCAAAACAGGCAAGACCTAGCCAAGTGACAGCCCGATCAGCCAAGAAACCAATCGAGGAATCAAAGACCATGGATGAACGATCCCCTAGGAAGTCAAAGAAGCGAAAGGCTTCTCAGAACTTCACCGTGGTCGCTCACAATGGTCAAGCCATCCCCAACCAACCAGCTCAACCCCCTGCTAGGAAGCCATACAATGGAACTGCACCCTTGTGCAACCAATGTAGCCTTCATCATCACCCTAGTGTGAAGTGCCGCAAATGCCAAATTTGTGGACTTAAAGGTCATACAGCAAGAGTTTGCCGAGCGGCAGTTGCTCCAAAGCAAGCTGGCGACTCTGTTCAAGCTCGTTTCTCACCAGGGTCTTGCTACAACTGTGGCGAGATGGGCCATTTCCTAAGGGATTGCCCAAAGCTTGCTAATGCAAATCCAACCCACGGATGAGCAGTTGGCTGACTAGAAAATGTTGCTGTCTTATGCTTTTATTCTTCTGTTTTCTTGTAATGTGAAACAATCTGTTTTGTTTATAAATAAATTATTGTTCACAATTCTGATATGCGATTGTAGTTACATGTGTGTATGACTTTTCCTATGATACCTACATCAAGGAACTATATTCCTTACAAACTACTCTTGCGATTTTTCCCATTCTTGCGTTTGCTCATAATTCCCTCGGACAAATTCTAAGTACTCGTTTCATTCTAAGATACGAAGTACAGAAAATAAAGTGACATTATGAGTAATCATGCTTCTGCACATCTGTGCCTTTGAATCCTTGGTTAGATAACTAAGGGTATTTTCAAATCTCATACCCATTACGTTTTGATTTTTTCAACATACACAGTACAATAATTTCAAAAACAATCTTCATGATCTCAAAACCTTTCATATAGTTTGAAAACAATTTTTTTAAATGCATTGTCTATGTTATTTCAAAAACATTGGCTATGCTTTCAAAAACAACCTTCATAATTTCAAAATGTTTCATGTAGTCTGAAAACAATATTAACACAGTACATTTTCTTATCAAGTGCATGATTTCGAAAAGCATCATTCATGTTTTTCAAAAACCTTATACATAATTTCAAAATTCATCTCGCATGATTTTTAAAACATTTTTTATAAATATATACCTACCTAATACACCTACTTTATGATTTCAAAGGTATTATATATAAGGTTTCAAAAACATTGAACACATTTTTTTTAAGAACCCCATGCATAGCTTTCAAAAATATTTTCTTCATACATTGAATTAACTTTCAAATTTCGCTTCATATGTCGCCTTGGCATATCTGGCATCTCAACTTCATAAGCATTTTACTTCATGTTTTGACCTAAGCACATCAAGTGCAAGGTTTCAAAACATCTTCAACTTCTAAAATCCATATGGGATCTTTTTATCTTCACATTTAGACCCTTGTGGATGATTATCATGCAAATCAGAGTCCTTAATTGGATTCCTTATGCACCTGAATTCGAACATTTCGGTTCCTTATAATCGAAATCGAATTTTTCTTTTAAAAATCTTTCTCTCTTTATAGTTAGATTTTCGATAATGTTTAAAGTACCAAATGAAATCCACGAGATGGATTCCTAGTGTGCTTTAAATACATGTGCTCTGTTAGCAAAACTAATTAACAAATTAAAGATCTAGATAAACAATCTTTGTGGTTATATGACTATGTGTTTATGCATCTTGTGTTTTCTTTTATGCATTTTGTGTTTTTGTATACTCTGGATATTCGTTATCCAAATCCTCGTAGAATTTTTCATATCTTCATATGAGGGATTCGTAGTAGGATATTCAAAAAGGTACTACCTTAAATCCTTAATGGGCTTCTATGTAATAGTTAAGACCCTTGGATTATATAGTACCACTCCATGATTCCTAAGAGACCCTTTTAGGGGTCTAGTCTAAAAGATTGATTCAAAAATCTGGTTAAGAATGACATGTGATGATATAAGCTGAAAAGACTCCTTGGTTGTCTATTAAAATCATTTATTGATTTAATAAAAGGGACCCTATGGTGGTCTAGTCACACTCATCACAGGTTTGTTCACTTGGTTTTCCCCTACACATTATAAAATAGACTGTGTGAACTATGCAAGGAATTATCTAATTATGGACGCGTACATAATTATGAAATTCAGTGCATGGAGACCACAATAAGATTTATTATGTGTAAGAACCGATAGTGGCAACAATAACGAAATGTGAACAATGTACAGGAGGTATGGTGGACGCACCAATGACGATTCATATACTTGTATATAAGTATCCCTCTTACATTGCAAGCATGATGTTATTAAAGTTACTAGAAGTTCAGAACCCTAACCAATGTTGTTCGATCTTTTCAACTTCATGTTTTAAACTCTCACAAGTTTCCTCTAAATAAAATTTCGGGACGAAATTTCCTACGGTAGGCGAGACTGTGACACCTGTGCCTCCACGGCCATCAAACAGATACTGTATCAATGAAATATTGTATTTCATACTTGGGAGTTGTATAAATATGTGTATCCTTTGCACATATCAATTCTTGTTCGATTTCAAGCTTTAAATCGCTTTCTGGAAAGTTATACGCGCACTGATGCGTAAATATAACCCGTTTAATGAAAAGAACACTCCAGAATAGTGAAATAGGCTTAACATACCTTAAATAACCTTTACATAACTTAGAAATTAGTTTTGAAGGCTTTGGTATGGCAAAATCAAGTTAATTCGCTTACAGGGACTAAAATTGACAAACTGCGAAACTATGTCAATTTGTACTGTAACGGACATTCCGGAACTTGACCATAAGTTTAACATACCCTAAATATCCTTTACATAGCTTAGAAATAGGCTTTGAGGTATTCGGTGTGCTAAAATAAACTTTCTGGTCATTCAGGGACTAAAAGCGTCAAAAAGTGCATAAGTTTGCATTTTCGCGCATAACTTACGTTCTGACTACATCCGAACATCCAAAAATTTATGTAAGCACTAAAACATTTTATTTTAGTGTTTGGCATAAGAAAAATCCATTTGTCACGCAATTTGGATCGTTTTTCGCGCTTATACGCATTCCGTCGTAATTAACCGAACAACGCAATCGTACGGTCAAACGAACTGACATCCAGCATATTTTTGAGCATGTTTCATGTTCCCTATACTTTAACATCCTTGTGAAGCTTAAAAATGGGCTTGACGGGTGTTAGAAGTGCCAAAACACGACGATACGCGCACAGGGACCAAAACTGCCAAAAATCAAAGTTTCTGGTCTGCAAGGTCCTTGCGCACCGCAAGGTTCTAAGCCTTACGGTGCGCAAGCAGGGGTCAGACAGCAGAAACTTGTTTAAACAGCTGTTAACAGCCTTTTAACCCCCCCAAAGGCCAATGCCACATGTTAATCTCTGATGGTGGGGGCAAATTGAGTTACCATTACATCCCAACAAGTGTAAGGCTGAGATTGAGGCATGTTATTCGATAAACGATCCGAACGGTGGTCCATTTCCTATAAATACCCACCACATTTTCACCTCATTCCTCACAAATCTGATCAAAAGTGCTCTAAGTTGAAGCCCTTGTTTCATACCTGAGTTATTTGGATCGAGATTAGCTTGTGGGGACCCTTTGTAAATGTTCCTTCGTTCTTTTATGCGTTTTAGCGTTAAAAGTCAAACTTTGTTTGACTTTCTGCATTGACCAGTTTATGGTCAATGCGAAGTTCATTTGAACTTCATAACGTGAGCGTGATCACGATGGTCATAGTCCCTAGTGACTATACCTACTGATTACCACGTTATCTAGGCTCAGTGACGAGTCGTATTTTCGGCCAAAATGCGTGTTATTGCGTATTTTGTAAACAAACTACTTTTAGGTATCAAAACCGCTTGTTTTGATACCAAACCTATTTTCTAAACTTAGTTAAGCATGTTTTAACATGCTTAGCTCGTCACTTTTAGTTTAGTGCTTATATAGGGTCGTAAGGTAAGCGATCTAAACAATCGCTTATACTTTCGAACCCGACCCTTTTGGTAGATCATTAGGATCCGACCAAACACATTAGGTGACCATAGGATATAGGGAATAACCTTCCGAGGTTATACCTTATGGTCGCTTCGTTTAAGTAGTTGTATGATAGGTAGTTTATATGCCTTAGGTAAATTACCAAAATGCCCTTTTTACGTCAAAATTCATTTTTAGCATATGTAACATAACTTTTGGTATCTAAACTGATTTGGTAACAATATTAGACATGATAAGGCATATTTTACTTATCATAGGACTAGTTAGGCATTCCGAACGCGTTTCACGCGAACGACGCGTTAAAGTAGCATAAGCTACCTAAACAGGTCGTAATGGGTCGTAAGCACTCAGGCTAGATTTCATTTAGTATGTAGGCTTTGTTAAACCATACTACCTGAGTTCCCATACTCATTTGGTTTACGAGCCCTCATTCTATCCGATCCTCCGATATAGGTCCGGTTTATTAACATAGTTACCTATATTAGGTGCCGTTTGATTCCGTGATCTCTAGCATTGCTTGGTGGTTATCTTAGGACTTCTGAGCAATCTCAAGTGAGTACATAGAACCCCCTCTTTTACTGTTTTCCAAACATTTTGGGGTGAAACACATGTGCCTACTTGTTACTTTCATGCTTTCCTGCTTTCACATCATATACTTGCTATGTTCATTAGTACATTTATAGTACATGATTTCATTGTGTTTTATGCTTTGTATGCCCATTGTGTGCGTACTTAGTACATTATTTTACATTATATTTTATGCTATGTATGCCCATTGTGTGCGTACTTAGTACATTACTTTACATTACATTTTATGCTATGTATGCCCATTGTGTGCGTACTTAGTACATTATTTTACATTACATTTTATGCTATGTGTTGATGCACTTTGTGTGGACGCGACTCGGCTCGGTTCGACTCGGCCTTGAAGCCTTGAAGACACGAAGATCGAGACAAAGCTACAGCCAAGGGGGAGTTTGTTGGTGCACTTGTGTCTGTACTTTGTCTGTAATTCGTCATGTTTCAAAACGATGTCTTTAATGTAAGGTTGATGTAAGTTTGACCAAGTCAACCATCCTCCTGGTTAGACTTGGCCAAACAGTTAGCACATTGTGGGTAACATGCTTGTGTCGAAGGATGTCATCGAAGGATGGTTTGTATCCTTCGATGACCTCGAAAGATAAACATTCGATAGATTCAGATGGACCTCGAAGGATATCATCCTTCGAGGTATGTATGGATCTTTCGGTAGACTTCTGGTCGATAGATGATCTTTCGACCAGATTACCTTATCCTTCGAGCATGTTAGCTGTGTCGGGTATATATACCCGTGTGTTGTGTTCATTTCAAGTTCAGACGAGAGAGAGAGACAGGAGAGCACACACACACTTTGAGAGTTTATAGAACATATCTGTAAACATTGAGCTTGTAACCGGACCTTTCATACGCATTAATACAAGTGGTGTTAATCGTTGAATGTTGTGTGTCGTGTTTGTGCTTGTTCTCGTATAGATTCTCGGTTGCATGCTAGCTTGGATTCCGCACTCGCTAGTGTGTTTGATATAACAAGGATAAGGTTTTATCTCATCCTCGAGAGGGACCTACAAGTGGTATCAGAGCTTTGGCTCTTCTCCTTGTTAAAACCGAGAGTTTTCGGACTGTTTTTCGGGTGTAAAAGGTTTATATTTTCTGAAAAACTTGTTAAAATCGGGTTTCGGATTGTTGTCGGTTTGCAGAAATATTCATATTTCTGGGTTTGTTCTTCTTATCTTCAACCGATATTCATAGTGTTCTTGGTATTTTACACTTTTGATCTTAAAAAGTTTAAATTTCAAAGTGTTTGTGTGTTGGGAGTTGTTAACTGATTAAAATATTCGGACCTTACCTGTTTTGGTGAAAAACCTGCATGTTCAGACCTGAAAGATATGGTCTGAACATACTTTCTGCCGAAAGTTCTCACCAACCCATCAACTTTTCACCAACCTGTCACCCGTTGTCAACTGTGTCAGAACCGATCGAAAGATATCCTTCGAAGTCGAAAGATCATCTTTCGACCAAAGGAGGTTCGACAGATAGTCATCATTCGAGCATCCTTCGAAGTGTGAGACTTATCTTTCGTTCCAAGGAATATTTTCGAAACATACATCTTTCGGTCTTCTGCTCATTTTCGAAAGACTAGGATCCTTCGACTGGGGAGTCTTTCGAAGTCATCTTTCGAAATCATCTTTCGGTGTACAGTACCTTTTCGAAAGATAAGGATCCTTCGTTGGAGAATCTTTCGAAAACATTGTTCGAAGCTCAACAGTGATCTTTCGAACCCTATTGATCTTTCGAACAGGTGTTGATCTTTCGATCCTTGTCTGTTTAAGTCTAACAGTTTGTGTTTTTCAGGTCTTTCGATCAAGGATCTTTCGGGTGGTTGTTATCATTTGAAATTAACATAGTTTGTGAAAATTAAATTTTTAAATAGAAAACTTGTTTTCATTTTTTAAATCAATTTTCACTTAATATATTAATTTTCATAAAATGGGAACAAACGGTCAGTGGGATCCAAGCGCGTGGACTCTAACTCCACAATCAGCAGCTACGCAATCATCAGCTACGCAATCTGCGTCAGATTTCAACAAAGCATGGATGCAGGCTATTGCCCCACCTCAAGCTGCAATGATAACTGCAAATCAATGGGCATTGGTCACAAATCAAAGCAACAGCATTCAATCTATGATGCAGAACGACAGTGAAACTGGTACAAGCACGAAACCACCAAAGCTAAATCATATCAATGATTGGGGATGGTGGAAAGAAAGGCTGAGAACTTATGTTCAGGGGCAAGGTCAAGATCTATGGATGTGCTTCTTCACCGCATTTGACAGTGATTTGGAAGTTGCAGGATCTAATCCAGAAAGTTACAGCACTATGTCTGATGATGATAAGAAGAAATTTGAGTTAGAAAAGAAGGCATTCATGATTCTCACACAAGCTCTTCACAAAGACATTTACCACCAGTTTGTTTACTGCACGACTACTAAAAGCTTGTGGGATATGCTCACGTTACGGTGTGAAGGAAATGCTCAATCTAGAAAGATCAAGCAAGAATTACTGAAGAAAGAGTTTGAAGGTTTCACGTGTATGGAGAATGAGACTTTGGCAGAGTTATCTACAAGGTTCCATCACTTGTTGAGCGAGATGTTTGGTTTTAGAGTCACTGCCACTCCACAAGAAATGGTGAAGAGATTCGCTGATAGCTTACCAGCAAAGTGGAGCAGTTATCTTGAAATTCTCAAAGAAAATGGTGTTCTAGACACAATCAACGTTTATGAGTTGATTCAAAAACTGGAGAACAAGGATGTAGAAGAAAAGCTTAAGGCAAAAAGAACACTAACTCCTCAAAATCCAGAGATGTACTTTGGGATTGCAGGAGGTATCAGTGGAGAAAGACCAGCTTCTCAACACGCGAAGCTTCAAACAGCTTTCGTCTCTAACACCGGACCTTCAACAACAGATCAGTTTGATCCTTCAGCTTACACGATGTTTTCTAGACCGAATGTGCAACCGAAAGCTCAGCAACAACAACCGCAACAGCAAGGGTTTTATGGAAGCTCTTCAAACTTTCAAGCCACTTCCAATCCTAACACAGTCAGATTAGACACTTCCAACTTTTCCAAAGTCAGTGTCGAAGTAGCCAAGGAGCATATGGAAATGTTGAATACCTTGGTTAGTGCTTATTGTGGATTAGTTGCAGGTCAGATTGGGAATATCAATCTAACCAATGAAGATTATCAGCAAGTGGATAAAGAAGAGTTTGAAATGATGGATATCAAATGGGCTCTTGCTAGTGCAATTCGAAGAGCAAAGGAGTTTATGGAAAGGACGGGGAGAACCAACTTGGAAAGCAAGAAAGACACCAAGTATGGGTTCGACAAGCAAGCTGTAACGTGCTTTAACTGTGGTGAACGGGGTCATTTCAAAAGGGAATGCACAAGACCAGCTCAGCATGGAAATCAAAATCCGTTCAGAAATCAAGGCAACCAGAACGGGAACAATGTTCGTACGTTGATACCTGTCAACAACCAAGGCCAAGCAGGGTCATCAAATACCAACCGGGGGCTGTTGGTTCAAATAGATGAGGGTTGTGATTGGTCGCTTCAGCTTGGAGAAGGAGGAAATGGTGGAACAGCATGTTTTGCTGAAGTTGTAAAGGATTTAAAGCATGCCAGTGGTGGAGAATCTTCCACCAATGGTGTTGCATCTTCTGAAGATGAAGACAGTTCTGGTTATAGTGGAAGCTCAGATGAAGAATCCTCCACTTCAGGAAATGATCATGTGGATGAGACATCAAGTGCGTCAGTCGATGCAGATATTGATGAGCTTTTGGAAGAAGCTGCAGCAGGAACTGAAAGAAGATCTAATTTGGTGGATCAAGCTGCTTACTCTTCGTCTTCTCTCCATTCAGCCTTTATGGCTAATGTCGACAGTTCATCAGGTCAGGTATGTGTCGATGAACCCACTGTAGTTAGCTGTGATAACTGTGATAGGTTGCGTGTTAAAAATGCTGATTTAGAAGCAAACATGTCTGAGTTGCAAGGCAAACATGATGCTTTACAAGCTAGTTTGTTTGACTTGCAAGACAAACATGTTTCGATAAATGATGAGTGTTGCGAATTGCGAAGCAAACACGAGGGTTTGCAAGAGAAATTTGATATCACATGCAATCACAATCAACAATTGATTGTAGATCTTTCTAAAGCAACTGAAGCTAACGTGTTTTTAACCAGAAATGAAAAGGAATTTAAAACCACAATTGCGTCATTAAGACATGATGTTACAGAATTACAAAAAGCTTTTTTGCGAAAACAACATGCTAACAATGATCTTATAGACACAATTGAAAAGCAGATGGTAGAATTGGCCACCGCTCGATGTGAATGTGAAACAATCAAGCAGAAATTGGAAAGTTATTCCAATTCCCGCTATGTATTGGATCACATTATTGATGTTCAAAAGAAAAAGGGGGATAAGAAGGGTAATGGATTCAAATCATGTCCTCCCCCAATGAATCACAATTACTCCAAATTGCCTAATGACGAGGATATGCCCCGTTTTGAACCTACTGTGCCACTCGGTCTAGATGACTTTGCAGCAGGCCTCGGGTTCACAACTGGTACATCATCCTCGGGTCAATCAGAATCAGAATCTGAGAATGTGACAGATTCATCGTGTGTTAAGGAACAGAGTCCTCCCACCATTGAGGACTATGATTCTTCAGACGATGAATCAGATGTGAATGACCAGGATGAATCACTTGATGAGACGAAAGGAGTAGAAATTCCAATTGAGAATCATATTCTTTGTGATCCTCCTACTCCTGTCATGCAACCTATCGCCAAGCAAGTGATAGATCCTG
The DNA here is from genome assembly GCA_030545235.1 of Helianthus tuberosus. Classification (NCBI taxonomy): domain Eukaryota; kingdom Viridiplantae; phylum Streptophyta; class Magnoliopsida; order Asterales; family Asteraceae; genus Helianthus; species Helianthus tuberosus. The sequence continues at coordinate 15,051 of JARYGA010032412.1, read as the reverse complement.
TCAAGAATGCTGTTAAGAGCAATAACGTGTTGTACACTTTGGTCGGTGATGCTAAAATTTACTCGGACAATGATTTTCCAATTAAAAATGTCAATCCATCTTTGATTGATAAAGTGTTTGAAGACCACACGAATAAATTTTTGGGAAAGAGCATTCCCGGAGTTGTGGTAACACAATGTGATCCTGTTCCAAAATCAGAAATCAGAAAACAATTTGAAAAACAGAAATCACCGACAAAGCAACAACCTATTGCCTCTAAGGGTAAGGGACAGGGAAAGAAGGCTCAGAACAAGAATGTTCAAGCACCTAAGGTTCAAACCAACTGGGTGCAAAACAAAAGAGCTCCTGTTAAGAAACGAGAACCGAAAATGAACTTTGTTGGATCCACGGGTTCAGACAAACTTGAAACATTTCAGGATAAATCTAACCTTGATTTTATAAAACAAGTTAGAATTTTAAAACGAAATGAACAGAATAATTACACCCAACACACCAACGGATGTGATTTAGGTCCAAGCACGTCTAGATCACAAAGTTCATGGTCTGGTTCTTCGTCTGGTCATCAACATGATTCTCCGAGGTTTGTAGAGCGGAGAATGTGCTTTGAGTGTGGCACAATTGGGCATATTGTAAGATACTGCCCATACCTGCAAAAGTTGAAGCCAAAAACGAGTGCTCCCCAAGAAACCAATTACCAAAAACGATCATTTTCCCCGAAACAAGACCCACGTGTCTTGAAAGAAAGGGAAAAGAAGTTAAAACAAAAGAATCAAAAGGTAATTGAAAAGGCCTTAAAATCAGAGGTCAAAGAAGAAAAACCTGTTCAACCAAAACCTAAAACGGTAAAACCAGTAAATGCTAAAGCAATTAATGCAAATACTGGTAAAGAACAAACAGCTTGGAAACAAAAACAGGTAATTCAGTCAGGGGGAGCACCACAGGTTCTTTTTCCTAATCATCAAGTGATTGAAATCACTTTTCTTGATGATCAAGGACGACCCAAGTCCACAAAGGCTTGGGTCCCTCTCTCCAACTAATTTTTGAGTGAGTGTGTAGGATATTCCAGGAGGAACTTTCGATAGTCGTAAGATTGTTGATAGTGGAGCATCCTTGCACAAAATAGGCAACAGAAGAAATTGCTGCCTTTGATGGAGAGAAAAAGTAAAGGGAAACAGAAATGTCTGTTGAAAAAGATTGAAAAGCTTCGACAAAATGAAAATCATTTCAAAATGTGAATGTTCAAGGCTTTGATCGGGTCCCCGGGATAGATTCAAATGAAATGTATGCACCTGCAGCACGTCTGAAGTTCACAATCTACAAGATGAACGTGCAGTGTACATTTCTTCGTGGTGTGATTGAAGAGAATGTGTTTGTTGAACAAACCAACCGGGTGTGCGGATGCCTTGGAGTGGATTAAACAACCGCACACTACTTCTGAAAGAGAAAGACCAAAGCCTTCGCTGGTGAAATGAGGAAGACCAGCCGGAACCAAAGGTTTCTGATCTTGTTGCTGTGAAGAGATTTCTAAGTAGCTACAAAGAATCGACTTTGAAATCCACACCGGGTGGATATTCAGTTTGGGAGAGCTCTCAGATTCCTTGCAATGCACGAAGCAGTTGAAGGATACGGTTTTAAATTTCTAATCTCTCCTATACTTGTCGATATTTAAGCTGCTTTGTGAATTATTATCTCGTTCAGCTCTCTTTGGCCAGACAATGTTGTCATGGTCCGCACCGCAAACCGACATGCCAACTGATTTTTCCAAAATTCGCTAAATCATTTCTGATTATAACTTAATTTTGGTAAACGGCATTGAGGTAAAACATGAGTTAACCAACATCGGAAAATCATTTTTGTAAATACCCTTGTGTTTTAAATTTATCTTAGTTTTATTGATTTTAGGGGGAGTAAATCCAAATTTGAAAAATCCAAAAACATCGAAAAATTTCAAAAACACAAAAACAATAGAAAAGCAAAAATGAGTTTCCTGGCGAGCAAAAGAGAAAATGATAGTACATCAGTGGTCTGTCTAAACCTCTTTAAACCTTAAATGAAAAACGATAAGCAGCTCTATATAAGATGTATCGGTAGGCTCACAATCATTTTAAAGTGTGCAGGGTGATATAAACTTAAATCGACTGAAGACTGGGTGGGAACCATTCATTGGCATATGGTCTTAGTACCGAAATTTCGTTTGAGAGATTGCCGAGGTTCTGAGATATTCGGTCTTTATGCTGCTTATCATCTGGGTATCATGGTTGTATCTTTTACCGAAAAAAATAACGGGGACGCAAGTCTAGATCTTCCATGATACTATACATACGTGTACATATTGCATACGACCTCAATAAGTGATCAACAATCACATGTCCAAATCAAATAAGTGATAAAATATCACATTTATCCGGCAGTCAAGTTCGTCTCTCTGCTGTACGAAAGTACTGACCTGTTCACGGACTTGCTCCTGTGCCCTCATGCATATGAAAATCAAGTTCCTCATCAATAAGTGATTATATCACAAAGGGCTTGTTTTCAAATCAAAATAAGTGAGAATCTCACATCATATACGGTCAAACAGATGATAATCGGTATACTCACCGGTAAGATGAACCCTCGTGCATACCTTGATACGGGAATGTGTCGTGATGTGGATGAACACCGGTCGGTAAGTATAAATTATACCTTAATGTATCCCCTCGCCATGATTACAAATGATAAGTTGAGCTTAAGTGGACAACAATACCGATAATCGTTATAGGATGCTTATCTTAATGTTAACTAAAGGAACAACCAGAGCGTTTTGGCATGACCGTACTCTGATATGATTCTCTTACCCTCGAAACTCGCAAAAAGAATGTCTGTAAATGTTTATTTAATGTTTCCTGTTTATGTATCTTTGTATATATTTATTTATTGCTTTCCGTCTTTACATTTGAAAAATGAAAATTTCAAAAAGATTTTAGGTGTGTTTTAATTTAAACTTTATAAAATCCAAAAAGATTTTTCTTCTAGTTTATTTTTGATTGACTGATGTTGGAACTCGAGTCTATCCTACCCAGAATCCTGATCGTAAGCTGGAAAACAATTGCATCTTCATAAACAGTCGAAGTTAACGAGTTTTGAAAGTTAAAGGATTAAAATGAATATTTTTCTAAACTTTCAAACTGCTGTCGGTTGGTGTTTGATTGAGATTTGATCTCATATGTGTCGTTAGTTTAAATGTTAACTATATTCCAAGCGGTTGTTCTCATTATGCGTTTAGCTTTCTTGCATGTGCAGATGCTAAAGGCGAGGAGAACATGTTCGATGAAAAGCTTTGGAATGAAGACACGAAGTGGAGGCACTCAAAGTCTTTCATGATCGAGTTGCCGCTGTTCCTTCATCAACACCACAAGGATCTGGAGAATTGTCAAGTCAAAAGATTCACGAGCATGACTCAATGGAGAGTTCAATCTAAGGGGGAGTTTGTCAACACACTACCTAAGTCCAAGGGGGAGTTTGTTGATACACTTTCTGCTTTCGACGCGTGAAGACTTTGAAGATCCTCCGACATGAATGTGACAGAAGACGAACCATCGCGAGTAGCGTCCAAGGGGGAGTTTGTTGATGCACTTTGTGTGGACGCGACTCGGCTCGGTTCGACTCGGCCTTGAAGCCTTGAAGACACGAAGATCGAGACAAAGCTACAGCCAAGGGGGAGTTTGTTGGTGCACTTGTGTCTGTACTTTGTCTGTAATTCGTCATGTTTCAAAACGATGTCTTTAATGTAAGGTTGATGTAAGTTTGACCAAGTCAACCATCCTCCTGGTTAGACTTGGCCAAACAGTTAGCACATTGTGGGTAACATGCTTGTGTCGAAGGATGTCATCGAAGGATGGTTTGTATCCTTCGATGACCTTGAAAGATAAACATTCGATAGATTCAGATGGACCTCGAAGGATATCATCCTTCGAGGTATGTATGGATCTTTCGGTAGACTTCTGGTCGATAGATGATCTTTCGACCAGATTACCTTATCCTTCGAGCATGTTAGCTGTGTCGGGTATATATACCCGTGTGTTGTGTTCATTTCAAGTTCAGACGAGAGAGAGAGACAGGAGAGCACACACACACTTTGAGAGTTTATAGAACATATCTGTAAACATTGAGCTTGTAACCGGACCTTTCATACGCATTAATACAAGTGGTGTTAATCGTTGAATGTTGTGTGTCGTGTTTGTGCTTGTTCTCGTATAGATTCTCGGTTGCATGCTAGCTTGGATTCCGCACTCGCTAGTGTGTTTGATATAACAAGGATAAGGTTTTATCTCATCCTCGAGAGGGACCTACACTATGTATGCCCATTGTGTGCGTACTTAGTACATTATTTTACATTACATTACATTTTATGCTATGTATGCCCATTGTGTGGGTACTTAGTACATTATTTTACATTACATTTTATGCTATGTATGCCCATTGTGTGCATACTTAGTACATTATTTTATTCATCACATGCTTACATTTTGGTATGACATTTGGTTTGTTTAAATGGGACAATGTACATTCATTAACACCGATCATGCCGCTCGGTAGTAGGTAGTGGTACCATAGGACTTGACAAATCCCATTCCTGAAATCTCGGGTTTGTTTGGACGTAAGGAATGACCGAATCCGAATACATTTTTTGGTAACCTTTACTAAAAGGGTTATCCGACTGTCACAAGGATTGGATGTATGAATTTTCACAATACCGCATAGATGTTTATATCAGTATAGCATGCATTTATTACACAAAACATAACTTTAATTTGAACCATGTTTTACTTCAATACCTTGTTTTTGTGCATTTTACATATGGTTTAGTTGATATATTTCACTTACCATACATAAACATTTTTGACCTTTACATACACATTTCATGATTTACATTAGACATAAACATTAGACATAGACATTAGACATGGTTTTCACATAAACATTTTGACATTTGATTATACATAAACATTTTACTTTGGTGGTTTGGTTTGAGTAAGTGATTTAAGTAACGAGGCGTGTGTAATATGATACAAGCATGGTGGATACGCCACTGGTACTTCCTATATATAAGTGTTTGTATGGTATTACATATCGTAGCGTTATTTGAATCATGTCAATTTGAGACATATAACATTTTATACAAATAACATACTTTTCACAAGACATTGTTTTACAAACAACTCATCTTATACAAACTCATTTTACTTGGTTATTCATTTAACCATACATTATTCTCTTATTTATACATATCATCTGAACTTATTGTTTTTCAAACGATTTACAAAACAAATCAATTTACAAGGTTCATGACTGACTTTTGCTAAACAACTTTTTTTTTCTAAACTTACAAGTCATGAATCCTATTTTCACAAAACCTATGTATCTCACATGCATTTTTATGTTGACGTACCTATTTTCACATGTGTTTCAGGACATGATGCATAGGATTTATCAAGATACACTTAGGCGGACTTGGGCCTTAGTGACAATAAAAGATGCAAGACTAGTTATTTATGTTATGTTTCTTCGATTGTCAAGACATTGTAACTCTTTTATTTAATAAAACAATATTTCAATTTCCATGTGTTATGAAACAATGATTCTATTACAACACTCCACGATGTTTCCGCCACGTTTTGTTGTTTTACGCGGTCGGGGTGTGACACGAGTAGTACCTGCACTTAACCTTTTGGAAAATACGTCAGTTTACACCGGTAAATACAATTTAACTGACTCATTTGGAAAAGGTTTAAAAATTGATTTGAATGCACGTGGCACAAAACATTTTATAACTTGGGATAATTATTTGAATATAATCTCGTAAGTGAATTACATGTTTCTTATGCGTTCAGTAGCCCGATCCGTAGATCAGGTTAAAGATCAATAGACACACCACATTATTTGGTTAGGCACTGACGGGTGTACGCCAACACCCCGTGCTTAGGTCGTGGCCATCTCGTAAGATGATGCCAAGGATATCCGGGACATGGTCATTAACCCCCCAAAGGCTTTAAGCAAACAAAATATTTCTAAACGGAGCATATCAATGATTTAACCACTATTCGATTAAATATTCAATGCCCGACCAAGCGGTATTTTATATACCATACCCCAAGCCCGTATAAGGGAAAATAAGTTAAAAGTATTTACCTTTGCAAGTATAATTCACAATTGGCAAATACGGGTAGCTTTTACTGGGTCTCCTATTCTGGAACAAAAGTTTATAATAACCTATTAGATTTCTAACGGGTCTTTAATTAAGCTTAGGCTTAGACCGGCTAGTTTTAAAGAAAGATACGGTTCAAACGCATGAATAAGCGAAGACCGGAATTGAATGTGATTTAGACCCGAAAAGTTTGAAGACTTGTATAATATGGGTAAACTAAACACATTCTGGATTTTGAAACAAAAACGATAAGGTTTGACCCGTTTCGGCTAATATGTGCAAACTAGTTACATAAGCCGATCCGAACGCGAAGAGTGCGTAACGAGTAACCATATGAGTCATATACAAGTTTCCTAATTTAATATGTCTTAAATATGTTGAGACATCAGTAAGATATCCCCTATTATGCCCGAAATGGATTTAAACTCAAACTATGCCTCGTAAGGGCATTTTGGTCATTTAAAATGTTATAAAAGAGTTTTATTAGTAATCTGAGTTACAGGTCTGATTTATTCAGTAAATATACTTAATTTAATAAGTTATAATAGTAGGGTACGACCTATATGTGAAATTTAGCATTTAAAACCAAACTATGCACCTTAGGGGTATTTTGGTAATTTCACTTAGGCTTAAAAGGTCAAAACTGGAAACCTGAGTTTAAAAACTCTTACTTACTATTAATATATGAAAATATACTAAAAATAGCAGTAGGTATCAACCTTATATGTTTACAATAGTTTTAGTACATACTATGCGTTAAAAACGCTTAAAAAGGCGATTTGGAGCCATTTTCGGGTTTTCAAAGGAAAGCTGATATTTTTATAATTCCAGAAGGCTCAAAATATTTTATTTATCAAATAAAATCAATAGAAAACGGTTTGGGGTCAAAAGGATTTGTAAAACTCATTTTATGGCTTAAAAGGGCAAAACCGGCATTAACTGAATCAAACTTAGAGACCTATGTTATGCTCAACCAAAAATTAAATAAAAATCTTCAAAAATCCCAAAATATTATATAACATCAGTGGGTAAAAAGTTTTATATCAAAAACTGGGTTTAGATAGGCTATATGCTAATTATGCCATTTAATTACTAAAAAGCTTTCTATTTACGCTAATGAGCATAACTCTTAATCTAGACCTCAAACTGATGTCAAACTTTAGGTGAACGTTTATAAATCAGTAACTAAGGTTTCTACTCTTTCACTTTTTCAAAAATCACGTTTGATAGTCAAAAGGGCATAATAGTCAACATTCAAGCAATTAACGGAATCATGCATATCAATTGGATATCTAATGAACCAAGGTGTATAATCACAGAAGGCTATACTAACATGTAACTAGGTTCAAAAGAAGCTCTAAGGCAATCCTACACTAGGCTTAAACGGGTCAGAACTGAAAGTCAAAGAAAAAGTCAAATTATGTGACTTTCGGTTCCGAACCGGGTCTCTACTGAAAATTGTCGGGTTGAACACGTTTAGACATGTTCTTACATTAATTACCAAGTTATATTAATGATAAAACAGGTTACATGGATCCTACATTGCTAATTATGCATTAATTTGAAAATAAGCATTCTGTTGACTTTTTAATAACAAGTTTGACCCGACAATTGACCTAGTTAGAGTGGGAATCAAAGAGTACCCTTTTAAGGGTTTATTACCCACATAATTACCTACTTAAAGGTACTTTTAATTCAAGATTTGACTGAACAAATATTAATTAATCTCGAAGTCAAACTTTAATTACAACGGTTTGACTTTTAGCTAATTAACTAAGCTAAACTGAATTAGGAAGGGTTAAGGACACTTACAAAGGTCCTAAGTATGCTTATAGATCCTAAGAGAAGTTGGTTGCTGTCAAGAGAGCTCCATAAATCAGTTGAAGTGGGTCTTGAATGAAGTGAGCAAATGGTTGCAACTCCACCTTCTTATATAGTGAGCAAAATTTCATAGGATCATCACACATAGGTCTAGGAAGGTTGCAAGATGTTCCCAGGTGTCCTATGATGCTAAAAACCGGATATAGGAGCCCCTGAATTCGAAAACCACTCAAATGAGGCGGTGCAACCGTTTTAACAGTTAGCTGTCAAAAATTCACCTAGATGCAGGCCTTACGGATCGTAAGACTCGGAGCTTACGGTCCGTAACCGACTCCCTTACAGACCGTAAGGTCAGACCTTTACGGTCCGTAAGACTTCGCCAGAAGACAAAAAGTTGTTTTCTTTCAGGCTGTGACCATGCAGCTATGACATCTCCGACTCTTGTCCTTTTTAATCAGTATGGGGACCATGAAGTCAGCCATTGCATGCCTAGCCATGCACTTACACAACTTGTATTCTTGTGGGAGGTTTTTAATGTCGGAAATACCAAGAAATTCATATTGGATCCATGTCTAAGGTTGTAACCAATTTATCATTTAGGATAGCCAGATTTATATACATAATTCAGATGTTGATTAAATATATCCTGGTTAGGGATTTATTAATAGGTCGCTCAGAGGTATAAATTAACATGTCGACGTTTTTAAATCCTACCGTACATCTTTATCTGGGTCCGTTTTTATAACACGTTTGCATAACATAACTCGTGTCTTTATTTCAATGGACATGAATTTTCGAGGCGTTACACCCTCACCCCCTTAAAAGAAATCTCGACATCGAGATTTATTGGAACAAATGAGGGTATTTTTCCTTCATGGTAGACTCTACCTGCCAAGTATATTCGGGACCTCTGTGGGCATCCCATTTGACCTTTACGATAGGTACATGCTTCCTCCGAAGCTTCTTAACCTGTCGATCCTCAATCGACAAAGGTTTTTCCACAAATTTCAGGCTCTCATCTATATGCACATCTGTATGTGGTATGACTAGCGATTCATTTGCTAGACATTTCTTCAGATTGCAGATGTGGAATACATTGTGAATACCACTAAGCTCCTCGGGCAAGTTCAACTTATAAGCCACTGACCCGACACATTCGATAATTTCAAATGGTCCTATATACCTTGGGCTTGACTTACCTTTCTTACCAAACCGCATCACTCCCTTCCAGGGTTATACTTTAAGCAAAACTTTATCACCAACCTCGAATTTTAGAGGTTTACGCTTTGGATCTGCGTAGCTTTTCTGCCTATCTCTGGCAGCTTTCAGGCGGTCACGAATCTGGACAATCTTGTCCGTTGTTTCGAAGACTAAATCAGGTCCTGATAATTGAACTTCTCCTACTTCCGCCCAACAAATAGGTGTTCTGCATTTTCTACCATATAATGCCTCAAAAGGCGCAACCTTAATACTCGTATGGTAGCTATTGTTATAGGAGAACTCGATCAATGGCAGGTGGCTATCCCCACTGCCACCTAAATCAATCACACATGCACGAAGTATGTCTTCCAACGTTTGGATGGTACGCTCACTCTGCCCGTCCTTCTGAGGATGGTAAGCCGTACTAAAATTTAAGCGCGTGCCCAAAGACTGTTGGAAACTTTTCCAAAAATGAGAGGTGTATCTTGTATCTCTGTCAGAGATAATTGACACTGGTACGCCATGCAGAGCTACAATCTTATCTACGTACAATTGAGCTAACTTGTCAGAGCTATAAGTTTCCATAATGGGTAGGAAATGTGCTGACTTAGTCAGTCTATCTACTATCACCCATATAGTATCATTTCCCTTCCTTGTTTTTGGCAACTTGGTGATGAAATCCATTGTCACCATTTCCCACTTCCATGTGGGAAGTTCAGGCTGTTGTAGCAAACCTGACGGCTTTTGATGCTCAGCTTTGACTTCCGCGCACGTCAAGCATTTAGCTACATAGGCGGCTACATACTTTTTCAAGCCTATCCACCAATAGTTTGCCTTTAGATCCTGATACATCTTATCAGCTCCAGGATGAACGGAATATTTGGAGCTGTGGGCTTCCTGGAGGATAACATCCCGGAGTCCTCCATAAACTAGAACCCATATCCATCCATTTAACCTTAGGATTCCGTCCTTGTCATAGGATAACTGTTCCTCAGTTACCCCTAGCTTTTCATTAGGATAGTTAGCTTCCAACACAGCTTCCTTTTGTGCAGCTAACAACTTTTCGTTCAAACTATTCTTTATCTCAATGCTCTTGGCATTGATCCTTATAGGCTTTATTCTCTCCTTTCTACTTAAGGCATCGGCAGCTACATTTGCCTTGCCTGGATGGTATCTTATCTCACAGTCATAGTCATTCAAAGTTTCCATCCAACGTCATTTCCTCATGTTTAAATCTTTCTGATTAAACAAATGTTGAAGGCTCTTGTGATCTGAGTAGATCACACACTTGGTTCCATACAAGTAATGCCTCCATAGTTTCAATGCAAATACAACGACACCCAACTCCAAGTCATGGGTGGTGTAATTCTTCTCATGCACCTTTAACTGTCGCGAAGCATAGGCAATGACTTTGCCTTTCTGCATAAGCACACAACCCATACCGGTGTGTGATGCATCACAATATACCACAAACTCATCAATCCCTTCAGGCAAGGTCAATACAGGAGCATTTCTCAACTTTTTCTTCAGAATATCAAAAGACTCTTGCTGTTTAGGCCCCCAGTCAAACTTACTTTTCTTGCGGGTGAGTAAAGTCAGGGGTGCTGCAATTCTTGAGAAGTTTTCAATAAATCGCCTATAGTATCCTGCTAAACCGAGGAAGCTACGAATCTCTGTAGACGTCTTCGGCTCTTGCCAATTCATAACTGCTTCAACCTTAGCGGGATCCACTTGGATACCACGCTCACTAACCACATGTCCAAGGAATTGGACTTCTCGAAGCCAAAATTCACACTTCAAGAATTTGGCGTAGAGTTTCTCATGATGTAGAAGTTTAAGAATACAGCGAAGGTGCTTCTCATGGTCAGCTTGGTTCTTTGAGTAGATGAGGATGTCGTCAATGAAGACGATGACAAATTTGTCCAAGTAGGGCTTGCAGACGCGATTCTTGAGATCCATGAATGTGGCAGGTGCATTAGTGAGCCCAAATGGCATCACTAGGAACTCGTAATGACCTTAACGAGTCCTAAATGCGGTCTTGTGTACATCTTCATCCTTAACTTTCAACTGATGATAGCCTGACCTCAAATAGATCTTAGAGAAGTAGCTTGCCCCTTGTAATTGATCGAACAGATCATCGATCCTGGGAAAAGGATACCTATTCTTGATAGTGACCTTATTAAGCTCACGGTAATCGATGCACAGATGCATCGATCCATCCTTCTTCTTGACAAACAAGATCGGTGCTCCCCAAGGAGACGAACTAGGTCTAATGAAACCTTTGGCTAGCAGATCATCTAACTACGTCCTCAACTCCTTCATCTCTGTTGGTGCCAACCTATAAGGTGTTCTAGCAACAGGTACTGCTCTAGGGATGATGCCGATTCTGAATTCCACTTGCCTATCTGGCGGTAGACCAGGTAGCTCTCCAGGAAAAACTTCAGGATATTCAGAGATGACGGGGATGTCATCCATCTTAGGCTTCGGCTCATCAATAGTAACCTGTGCCATATAAATGACACAACCCTTCTTTAGACATCTAGATGCCTTGAGCATAGACACTTGCTCAGGCAATCCATGCTGGGTATCCCCCTGAATGGTAAGTGGCTCACCAGACGGAGTCTTAATTACTACTTGCTTCTTATTGCACACTATCTGGGCTTGGTTATGCGATAACCAATCCATACCTATCACTATATCAAAACCGGCTAGCTTAAAGGGAAGTAAGGACAAAGGAAAAGAGTGGTTCCTAATGGATATAACACATCCATCTAAAACAGTTGAGGTGGTTTCTATGGTTCCATCAGCTAATTCCACCTCATATTTCACACTTAAGGCTTTTACAGGCAATTTCAACAACTCACAAAACTTGTTATCCACAAAAGACTTATCCGCTCCAGAATCAAACAAAACTCTAGCATAAACATCATTTATGAGAAAGGTACCTGTGATCACGTTGTCGTCCTGAACAGCTTCGTTTGCGTCCATCTTGAAGACCCTAGCATTGGTCTTTTTCCCATCCTCGGTTTTCTTGGTGATCTTTGGGCAATTGGACTTAATGTGCCCTTTTTCATTGCAACTGTAGCACGTTGCGTCCTTCAGCTTCTTGCACTCTAGGGTCTTATGTTCTGGAGATTTGCAAATTCCACATGGCCTCGGCTGAGACTGGGATTTCGACTCAAGTCGGCACCTCCCAAAATGGTGCTTCTTACAAACCTTACATTTGGGCTTATCTCCAGATTGATGCCCATCCTTCCTAGATCCGGACCCTTTCTTGTGGTCATTGCTTCCCTTGTGCTTCTTGTCAGACCGCTGTGAATTGTCATCTTCACGCTTCCTTTTCTCGGCATCCGTGTTCCTCAACGATCTTTGCCTGACCGCGTCTAGTGTGAGGGACAGGGATATATCAGCTACAGACCTGAATGTAGTTGGCCGAGAAGCTTTTACACTTGCTTTAATTTCTAGGGCTAAACCCCCAATGAAACGAGCTATTCTTTAGGGTTCCGGGGTCACCAGATATGGAACGAATCTTGACATGGTATTAAAGCTCGTAAGGTAAGCTTGGCAATCCAGATTTTTCATTACCAATGACAGAAAATCCGACTCAATCTTTTCAACCTCATGCTAAGGACAGTAGTTCTCCTTGATGAGGGTAGTAAATTGTTCCCATGTCATATTGTACAGTGGAATCTTCCCAGTAGCTTGAATCAACGATCTCCTCCAGGCTAAGGCCTCACCTTTGAACGATTGAGATACAAATTTCACTACATCCTTATCAGCGCACCCGCTGATATCGACCACGGTATCCATTTCATCCAACCATGTCATGCAGTCAATCGCTCCCTTTTCCCCAGTAAAGTCTCTGGGTTTGCATGAGACGAAGTATTTATACGTACAGGACTTACCACGCGGTTCCTGCTTAAGCTCGATCTTCTTTGACGGGACGCTTTGCTGGTTCGAGGAGTGATGATCGTCATCATCCTTCTTTGGCTTATCTAGCTTAGAGGGTGGCTTACTGTGAGCCTCAGAATATGTTTTTGGCTTAGAATGGGGTGCTGATTGGGTCCTGCTTCGAGTACTACTTGATTCACTATACTGCTTTTCTATGGCTTTAGTGACAGCATTGTCAATCAATGCTCGGAGTTCTGCGCCAGTTATATTGATCTTGGTGGCGTCATGATTCTCCTTTGGCCGACTGTTGACCTCGTCAGACTCGGCCATGTAGTTGAACTGCTACATAAGACGATGACAATGATTCATTTTAGGGAATTATAATAGGTCTGCCATCTTGATAATTTATTAACCATGGTAATTAAAGAGCCATACTAGTTAATTTGTAAGTAATTTCATTTGGGACTTTTTTATTAGTAACCCTGTTCTAGAATGAAATAAAATATTGGCACAACAGTCCTAGTCAGGTGGACAAATTTTTTTTTTAAATTATAAATTTAGATCTTATAGGATCTAGTTATTAAGGTTTAAATCAAGGTTCATTACCTTTCTACACAGGGAGTTTATAATCTACGACTGTCTTTTGCCTTATATGGTAACAATTATAGCCCGTAGGCATTACATCACAATCGGATGTTTAAATAATAATAAATAACTGAGATAATTTAACACAAAGGTGACATGTGTGATTTTGCAGATCACATTAGCCAAGAATGTTAACATGTTTGCAGATGTTAACAAGGATTTGAATCTTTTAAAACAGGTTTTACCTTTTAAGATTCTTTTTAATAACTAACACAGAATAATCTTAAATTGAGATGTTTATATGGATCTAAATCTAATTATGGAAATACCATCTTGGCCCTGTCTTAAGGTGACATGTGGCTAGGTCTGATCCTTTATAGATTTTGGCATTTTACTTATAATGGTAGATCTTATAATAGGTTTATTATTTTCATTTATTTTATGCTTTATGTTTATGCATATAAATAGCAGCAAAAATGAAAATGAAAATTAAATCATTCCATCACAATTTAATCAGTACAAATTTTGCCCTAAACGGGACTTCTACAAAATAACATGCCCACGCAGGGGCGAAACAAAATAAACATACCCACGCAGGGGTCAACAGAAAGACATGCCCATGCAGGGGCAGAATACAGAAACAAATGTCCACGCAGGGACATGATTACAATAATAAAATAAACAAATGAAGGATCTAATGGTCCTACTTGCTTTTTCCCTTGATTAAGTCCACCATTTTCTTGAACATCCCTCGGTTATGCCTATGGTCCTCCCGCACCTCCTGCCGCACCTCATTTATCCCTTGAAGGATTTCTTGATATTGTGGTGGTGACATCACCGGCGGCTGCGGGGGTTGCTGATAAAGCGGAGGTTGAGGAGGCGGCGGTTGCTGGTACCCATATGGTGGGTATCCATAGGCCGGGTATCCCGTAGTCCAGGGACCTCCATAGGGACCTTCCGGATGGAGAGCGTTGTAGTTCGCAGCTACCAAGTAAGGATCGGCCTCGGCATAGTTGTAATTGGTGTGGATCGGCTGCTCGAAGGGATTATACGCCGCCGCACCAGTGTATGTAGGAATTGGGTCTCCAAAACCCAATGGTGGTGGTGCGACTGGCGCGGAGTTTACTTCCGAGACGGGGTGTGAAGATTCTCCCATCCCTGGTTCTTCATGAAGTGGAGAGTATCGGCTGCCACTTGAAAGTGGAGGGGTGTTGATACGCACTCCTCCTCGCGCGGATATCCGTGCGTTCGATCTTCTTCGCCTCGGGGGCTCCGGAGGCTGTTGCTGGGCTGGTGGTGGCGGTGGAGTGACCGCGACGAATCGAGAATCCTTGGAAGGATTCTGCTGCTGCTGCTGCTGTGGAGAGTTG
>JARYGA010032411.1:0-41491 GCA_030545235.1 Helianthus tuberosus | reverse complement strand
TTACGAACTAACAATGTTTCGTTGTTATGAATGATAGGTAAATCCCATGCTTAATCGCGGCGCGTTCGGACCGAACACACACACCGCATCGCCCATCACACGCTTCCGATTAATGTTGTCTTTTGTAAAAAGGGTCAAAATAGCTTTTGTTAAGTAAATGTAAGGCTTATGGTTAGGATGTTTTTAACTAGTTTGGTTTTTAACTCTTTTGGGTAGTTGGATAAAGTACTTATGATGGACCTTGTTTGGTCATAACCTTAACATATTTTGAAAAGTGTCATAGGACCTAATTAAAATTATGTTGTTAAAACAGGGGGTAAGTTCTTATTAGAAACGAGTCATGCCGAAATTTTTGTAAAATCGTATGAACTTTATGTTATTAGTCGAACTTGAAAAGTTGGGCGTTTCATTATCTTCTGATCCTTTTAACAACTCCTTAATGCTTGATGCAATCACATCCAGTCGTCCAGCTTCATCCATTTTTTTGTGTTCAAGAATACCTATAGTCCGTGTCAACAAAAGTTTTATTATTCTAAACTATTTTCTTGGTTTAAGATAACGTTATACAAAACGAGTAAAAACATTTAACTTACCATTACATTTATATCACAAAAAAGTCTCTTATCTGAACCTGGGCTTCGTAGTTCTTCATCATGATTCAAAACTGCAGTCCAGCAGTCTATGACATTGCTTAGCAATGTCTGACCTGGTTCTAAAGATCTTAACAAAAACTTTTTTGTTGCAATTCCAGGAGCACTCTTGAACACATCATCCTTATCATAGCATATCCATCAAAAAAGTATACATATAGCTTTAATATAATTGATTAAAATTGATTATGCATACCCGAAATCAGTTTCAATCTCCATTGCTTCCAGACGTAATTTGGATGCATATTTTTGCGTATCACCATCAGATTCCTTTTCAGAGTTGTCTTCTTGAATCCTATATCCAAAGTTTCACAATGTGATGTTAAAACTTGTATAAAATATTCAATCTAGCGTATTTTAGAATTGATAAAATGCTTACAGTTGTTGTTTCTCTGAACCTTCCATCAAATAATCCCAGATCTTCAAATCATCTTTGGTTAACGGTTTGAAAATGTCAACTACTCTTACTAAACACGGAGATTTGGATGCATATGTTGGATGTTTGATTCTATGCGGTCTCTCCGTTACATCCTCTGCATTTTGCTTTTCAGCATCCACTTCTTCATATGGAACTTGTATAGGGCTGATTCCTAAACTGAAACTCGGTTGACTCGATACTATCTGCTTTGACTTGCTTTTGTCTTCTGTTCCATCGAGATCAACCTTTTGCATAGGTGTTTGAGTTTGTATAGGGCTGATTCCTAAACTGAAACTCGGTTGACTCGATACTATCTGATTTGACTTCCTTTTGTCTTATGTTCCATCGAGATCAACCTTTTGCATAGGTGTTTGAGCTTCAGTTTCTTTTGGTACAGCTACTTCAAGAGGTTGATCATTTGTTGTTTTTGTTTGTGGTGCCGGCGGCGTTGTTTCATCTTCTTTTTGATTGAAAAGCTTTTTGAGCTTTTCGTTGTAACTTTCTACAAAACTTTTTACTCCCTCCCTTTCTGGGAAGCTTGCCAACAACTTTTCTACTGGTTTCTCGAAATTCTCCTTGTGCGTTTTAATCCAGTAGTAATGTGTACCAACCTCTCTAAAGTGTGCCTGGTCAAAGTGATAAATGCCAAAAATATTTAAGTAAGTTGTTTTACATGCCATTATAAAGAAAAAAATAAAAATAAAAACATATGTTTTACACATGTGTAAATTCTCGGTTTCTGTTTTACACCTGTGTAAGTTTCTGTTTTACACATGTGTAAGTGTGTAAATAAGAAACATAAACAAATAAAAAATAACTATGACTGGAATCAAACTAAAATTATTTGAAATTAAGGCCAAACCAGTTTTTCAGTAGGTCCGGGTCGGTCCTCAGGCTAGACGACTTGTAGTGTAGAAATGTTGTACTAAATATAGGATTTTTAGAAGTGTAAATGAAATGAGAAGAGCCAAATGTCTATAACTTTTTATATGTTTTATGCACTAAGAAGAAGAAGTGACAAAGCTATGTGATTTAACTACTTTATACGGTTTTGTAAAAAATCTAAAAGTTACCCTAAAATAACTCGAACTTCCTATCATAACTTATGTATAATTGACATAACTACAGGATATCACGCGGTTTACATTAAAATTACATAAAAATGAAGACTAGAAAAACAAAAAAATTCAAGGGATCCGGACATAGCTGCGTGAATTTTTTGATTTTTTTTGGTTTTACAAAGGCACATCCTATTCCTATAAACTCAAGGCAGATCGATCCTCAGGCTAGACGACTCAACAACAACAACATAGAAGCAGCTAATTCCCTAAACATGTGAAACTGAGGAAACAACATTTGTTGCAGATCGCCACATTCTTAATCTCCGAGAATGCAAACAAAATAATTAACAATGATGTAAAATGAACTAGTTTTTTTAGCAAATATTGTATATTCCAGTTCGGTTTTTAAACCGGTTTGAAGTGATGGAAACCCGAGCTAGTAACAACCAGTTCAAACCGGGTTTAAAACCGGTTTGGGCCAAAAAAACTTGTTTAACCGGGTTTTTTTTTTTTGCAACCGGTTTAGGTTTTAAACCTGTTTCAAAGATAATAGGAACTGGCCTACAAAGGCCTACAAAACGCTGGGCGGGTTGAGTCCGGGTTTAAAAAAAACCTGTTAAAAAGAAGCTAATTCGTTTTTTGTTCAGGTTTCAAACCACAAACCGTTTTTTTTTTTCCGATGTCTAATTCTGGTTATTTAATCAGAGATTTCGTCACACTTGATTATCTGACACTACAACTTTAAACAACAAAATGTACATTTCATTTATCACTCAGTTGTGTCAAATACCTCCAAGCTGCTTGGATCTGTCAAACCTAGTCCACTTTCTTCAGTTTCTTCACTTTCTGTTTTCTCGGAGTTGGTTTCTTCACTTGCCTCAGCATCAGAACTTTCTTCAGCAACAAATAACCCCCTGAAATCTCCTCTTCCAACCCCCCCCCCCCCCTTGTTCAATCTCCATGTCTTCTCTCAGCTGCAGCCTTTGCGACGTCCAATATTCCAGTGCCGAAACTGTTCGCTCTTCATTAATTCCTTTACATGTCACACTATCTACATATAAGAGCTGCAAAACAGTTTTCAAATAATTATTATTACTGCTTTTATCAAAGTACAATGTTAAATATAAATTGTATAAGAATGAAGTTATACCGTTAAAATAGTTAGTGCACCGTGAAAGTAGGAAGAAAGGTCCTTTGGTACCCACACCTTTTTACATCTTTTGATAATGTGTACAATATATTTGCACCAATCTATCTTCGAGAAGTCCATATCTTCATTCAGTATGTCAACAATTCCAGCTTTGCATAATCCGTTAAATTCGCATTCGACCATTGTGTTGACGAACAAAACAATGAAATCAAGCTTGAACATCAAACCCTCCTTATCTTCTCCGAAAGATATCTTTTCGACAATTGTTTTTTTCTTTAATTGTGAACTTGTTATCATGGCTTTTTTTGTAAGCTCTTCCAAGTGTCGTGTTCTCTTTGGGTGGGGTAAGGGCTAACAAATCGAACCCACTATTTGGAAGACCAAGCAGCTGGTGTATAGCTTCTTCATCTACTTTCATAGCTATCCTTCCAAATTTTATTTCCATTGTGTTCGGATTGAAATGGTCAACCACAAACTACGCCAACTTTCCTAGGATTGTATCAATTTTGAATGACAGTATTTTGCCAAATCCCATTTTGCAGACTATCTTCCTTTGTTTTTCAGTCAAAGAACATACACATTCGTACAACTTTCTTAGGGATGATCTTGTTCTTATGGTGGATTTGGCGGGTTTCGTAGTCTTTGCTTTCTTTGTAACCGCTTTAGCAGTCTTTTTTTTTATTTGTTGCCTTCTTCATAACTGCTTCTTTTCTTTTCCTCTTTTTGCTTCCTATTTCAAATTATACACGAAACTATTTTAAACCACATTGTTAAGTAATATGCATTAGTAGCAGTTTGTGTAAACATCTTAATCACTAATCATCAACTTAGATTACTTACACATGTGTAGATTGACTAATCACTCAAATTCTTTACTAACCAGGATGATTTACATATGTGTAAATATGTATAAATTGATTGATCACTCTAATTCAACGCGAATCAAGATGATTTACACATGTGTAAACAGATTACTTACACATGTGTAAACAGATTACTTACACATGTGTGTAAACAGATTACTTACACATGTGTGTAAACATGTGTAAATTCATTGATCAATCTAATTCAATGCTAACAAAGATGATTTACACATGAGTAAACAGATTTCTTACACATGTTATATGTGTAAACTTTATTATATATTTTTTATATTACAAACCTTCACATGTGGCAACTTCGAGTTTATTTGTCTGTTTTTCAGCAACCTTTTTCACCATATGTTTTCCTTTTTTTCTTCTGTTAAAACAATCGAAAGCAGTTAAAAACATGTATAAATAGCTTACTTACACATGTGTAAATAGCTTATTTACACATGTGTATGTGTCTTTATTACACAAATTCAATATTCTTTGACTATTTACACATGTGTAAACATCTAACTTTATGATGTGTTTTATTACAAACCTGCAAACATTTCTTTAATCATCTAATTCCTTTGTCTTCTTAAAACCATCTTCAGATTCACTGAACTTTCTGTTGAAATCAAAGAATTTAACTACAAGTTTATTTTATTTATTTAATGATCTATGAAAATGAATTTGTCTTACCTAATTGTCTTTCTAGTTCAGCATCCATTTCTGATAATGTATTAACTCGATCCACATTCAATGACACTTCAGAATCTGTAACCAAAAGTTGACAAAATTTATTGTTTACTTTCAATTTGTTATTCAAGTAATTATTTGATTTAAAATATTTTTTGTTACTTGCCTGTTTCCTCATTGTTCTCAGAACTCTCGTTATCAAGTATGTCTGGATTTGTTATCCTATTTGAGAAACTTTTTGCTTTAATCCTTAATATTCGTGGACTTTTCCGACCTGTAAATATAGTGTATGAATACATCATATTCTACAATATATCTTTATAAATCCGAGATTAATGTTTTAGGATGCTTACTTGCCATTCTTTCTTTTTTTCCTGTAGAATCTTCTGATAACAATACCATTAGACTTCCAAAAGCACTCTATTCAAGTCAAGTCATCAGTAAACATATGAGTAAACTCAGCAAGAAAGCAACACGATAACATAAATATTGACCAAAAAGCACAAAATATCAACTACTTTCAAACTACAATATCTAACAACACATAAATATTGACCAAAAAGCACAAAATCGGACTCTATAAGTAGGTTTCGAGTGGTGCGATTGCATAACTCAGAAAAACTGAAGCATGTATAAACTATAAAAAAAATCAAGGAAGTGCATGATAACAGAGACAAAAGCAAACCACAAATGGAAAAATTATAGAGTGAAATTCGGGATGAGCAGATGAAACCGTGTACCGGTACCGAATTTCCAGAACCGAAATACTTCTGGTACTGGTATCGGTTGGTACCGAGCTCATCCCCAACAATTTGTTTTCCATTTGAGTCCAGATTGTCTAAAACTTGCAACATTTAGACCTAAAAAACAGTGACTCCTGTAATCCTACATCCATGAAAATAGGCCTAATTTGTTCTTTGATTCTTTCAGCCGAACATCACCCTTCAGTACCAAATAGAACCACCACAGACCGCTGCACCTAACCTCCTCATCTCCTTCAACCTCCGGTAAACCACAATGAACAACCATAACTGCAAACCTCTCGTCACTGCACAAATCACCGTTCACCACCAATGACCATCAACAAACTCATCACCCGACCACCACCATGCACACCCCACCATTCGTAACACCTGTTCAGCCATCGCCATCATAAAACCTGCAACACCCACTAACACCGTACACCACCGTTGTTCACTACGACCACCACCATCTCCGACCCACCTTCATCTCACAACAAGCAAGCAAGCAAGCAATCAGCACAACTCACAAACATTGAAGTAGAAAACACGAATAATCGTACATTTTTCTCTATGTGTTTAAAAAAAATGTACCAGATTTTGTAAACAATCCTTCAAAACAATGATTCAAACAAGTAGAGAGAAAATTATAAACACATAAAGCAAAATCATATAGTTTCAGCTACTATTAAAACAAAACCATTGATCGAAGCAACATTTAAGCAAGTAGTGATTGCATAACTGCGAAGGGGAAAGATGAGAGGCGCACCGAATGGATGAATCAGTAGAGTTTGAGCTTGAAATCGAGTGTTTGTCGGTGATCTTTGAGTGCAGATGATCAACGGTAAGTGAGGGTTTTGGAGCTTAAATGGAGCGTCGGACTGGTACCGGATGATTGGTGAAGGAGAAGTCCGTTGCGTTGTTTAGTGAATGATTTCTTGAAGGAGAAGATGGGTTTTGTGTTTTAAAGTTTGGACAATAATACACTTTTGTATTTTAATTCAGCTTCTATCCTTCTCATTTAAACCCATCTAATCTTAGCCCTTAATTTAGGATGATCTATGGATGAGATTTGTTCCTAATGTTCTCACAAAATTGGGTGTTCTCAAGATAATCCTCCCATATATATATATATATATATATATATATATAGGATATGGTTCTAGAGTGAACACTAGGTTGAGAATGAACTGTGTGAACTAATCTGGGCCGTTGGATTACATCATCTAGAGATTTTTAAACAATGGCAAGATTGTAATTATAATTTTGTAACTTCCCACTAAAATAATTGATAGAAGGGTATATGCGTCTTCTGTAAATTGTATTAATTAAACCATATAATCAAAATCCTTAAAATCTCGCTAGTTTCCGTATATACATGATAAACAGTTGTTAGTGTATACACATGTGTATAGTCTCGCTAACTATCAGTTTATACAAGATACAAACATGTTAGTTTATACACATATGTACAGTCTCGCTAACTATCAGTTTATACAAGATACACAGCTGTTAGTTTATACACATGTGTACAGTCTTTTATACATCTGTGTATTATCTTCTGAAATGGTTACATATGTGTATATTAACAACATATAGTATATTATGCATGCACACTAGTAGATTCATAAAAAAAAATTATGAAATTAATAAAAACGAAACATATCATATGTATGCAAAAATAAATAACTTCATCACATATTAAAAAAAAAGTTAATGCCCAAAAATAATTACAATTTCAATCTTTGAGAAATTTTTTAATATTTATTGAAAATTATAAAAAATTAAAAACAATGTATTATGATATCTATATATACGAATAATAAAAGAAAAACAATATTCAAGTTAAAATTAAAACAAAATCTATGTATAAAGAAATCATGGATAAATAATTAAAAATGAGAGAGAGAGAGTTAAGAGATGAGAAAATTAAGGAATTTAATTAAACATAGTTGGCTATTGTCAATCTTACCCTTTTAATCTAAAAAATGATCAAGGACCAAGATTAGTTCACTCAGTTCACTCTCAAGAAGTTGTTCACTCTTGATCCTAGTCATATATATATATATATATATATATATATATAGGATAATGCTCTACAAGAAACCCCATTTTTTTAGAAAACTTAGCAAACTCAATGCATGGTCTAGATTTTGCCATGTGTCCATAGTAAATATCATATTCTTTTTATCCTTGAGGGCATTATGGTATTTTCACCTCTATCTTAGATATTTCCCTTTTTTGATTTGACAATAATTAATACCCCATCACATCCAAATTTACTTTCAAAACCCAAGATCCACCATTCAAAACCTCCATTTTTTCATTAACTTACTTCATCTCTGTGTTTCAAGATCCATTCTTTCAAAACCTCCATTTTCCATTAACTTCATATCTGTTTCAAGTTCTACCCAAGATCCATTTCCATGAACTTCATTTCGGTTTCAAGATCCACCATTTCAAAACATCCATTTCAAGATCCCCACTGACGGGAACGTCATTCACAACGAGTTCCCTACTGACGAGGACAAGAATGATCAAGGTTTTTCATCCTTTTTTTTATGGGTTCGAGTTTTTTTTTTTCTTTTTTACACCCCAAATTCAACTTTACATGTTAATTTCTTAAAAGAAATCGAAGAACCAAGATACTGTCGAAGAATCAAGATCCTGTCAATAATAAGTTGGTTTTCATTTTTTAATTGTCATTTACTTTGATTTTCGTTCTTCACAATTGGTTTTATTTTTTTCCAGAATTAAGAATGTTGCCAAAAGATTAATTATAAAAAGAATGACGTTTATAGGTAATAAATTTCAATACTATTGATCTTAGTTTGGTTTTCATTCTTCTGGTGTTTATAAATTTTGATTTTGATTCATGGATTACTTGTTTTGGTTTCAAACTCGTTTGATTTTGATTCATGGATTAGTTATTTTTGTGTTAAAAAAATGTGTTTGATGGTTTGGGGATTTTGATCTGAACAGTAACTGTTTTTTTGTTGGTTTGGTTGCCTTGTTTGGTGCTTTTTTATCTGAATAGTAACTGTTTTTTGTTGGTTAGGTTGCTTTGTTTTGGGCTTTTGATCTGAATAGTAACTGTTTTTGTGCTTTATAGTACAGAAACAGACCTATAACATGTGTTAATCCCCTGTTAGAATGATATATAACGTGTGTTGATTTACAGAAACAGACCAATAAAGATATTCAATCGATAAGCTGGATGGATGTAGGTGACGTTAATGCGGGGACATGTGTTAAAAAAAAGATATTCAATAGGTCACATTTTTTGGGAAGGAACTATTCGTTCATTTATAACATGTGTAAGTGGTTCATGCTGTAACAGAACTCCATGATGTAACCTGACATGTGTTCATGTATAACATGTGTTAAGCCCCTGATAGAATGATATATAACGTGTGTTAACCTTTGTTAATTTAAAAAGTATGTACAAAGGACAAAAAGAACATGATTACTTCTTTGACCATGTGGATAAATGTAGACCATGTATTTTATTTCATTTGACTAGATTGACATTCGAAACCATTGTGAAATTCTATGAAGCCAAACATCAACCATTGATTATGTTCTATTAACTAGATCTATGGTTGTCATTTAATTAGTATATTTTTATAACATTTAAATAAAACAGTAGTTCAAAAGCAAACATCCCGAACCATGGCGCCAACACAAAACATTTTTGTTGGTGAGTTTACAATAAAACAGTAGTTCAAAAGCAAACATCCTGAACCAGGGGATATTTGGTGGTTCATGTGTTACTGGTACGTGTGTATAAAATCTTAGGTGGTTCATGTGTTACTGGTACGTGTTGTTGAATCCAAAAAATATCATTTTTGTTTCTCTAAGGCCGAATGGATCGCACGATGGAAAAATGACTGCCCTCAATAGTTGGTCAGATACTAACATGTGTTAGTGTACATGTAAGGTCACATTTGTTTTCATTAACATGTGTTACGTTTATGTCAGCGTTAGTTTTCACATTTGTTTTCATTAACATCCGGAACATATGATATATAACGTTTGTTAACATGTTAGCATGCGTCAAAAACGAGTGACTCCAACACAAAACATTTTTGTTGGTGAGTTTATGTAACAACTGTGCTTGTAATCACTATGAACAGTTCTGTTATCAATAAAACAATGTTATTTGTTCACAATGTTTGTTTTGTTATGTTTTACATTTTTCATGTTTTGACTTTTATCCAATTCCAAACTCTACATCACTTTCTGGAGAGTTATACGCAAACTAGTGCGTAAACGTACTCAGTTTAATGCGAGAAATACTCCGGAACATCAACATATACTCAACATACCTTAAATAACCTTTACATAACTTAGAAATAAGTTTTGAAGGCTTTGGTATGGCAAAAACAAGTTAATTCGCTTACAGGGACTAAATATGACAAACTGCGAAAGTATGTCAATTTGAACTGTAACAGACATTCCGGAACATAACCATAAGTTAAACACACCTCAAATATCCTTTACATAGCTTAGAAATAGGCTTTTAGGGGTTCGGTGTGCTAAAATAAACTTCTGGGACATTCAGGGACTAAAAGTGTCAAAAAGTGCACAAGTTTGCATTTTCGCGCATAACTTACGTTCTGAATACATTCGGACATCCAAAAATTTATGTGAACATGACTACATTATATTTTAGTGTTCGCCTTAAGAAAAATCCATTTGTTGCGTCATTTGGATCGTTTTTCGCGCTTGTGCGCATTCCGTCGTAATTAAGCGAACATCGCGTTCGTACGACCAAACGAACCATCACCCGGCATATTTTTGAACATGTTTCATGTCCACAATATTTAGGCAACATTTTAGGGCCTTAAAGTTGGCTTTACGGGCCTTAGAAGTGTCGGGAATGGCCTTAAACACGTGCAGGGGCTGAAACTGTCATTTTTGAAAGTTGTTTCTGATCTGACATGCTCAGGCGGCCCGCATTGTGTTTGGCTGATCCTAAAGCGGGCCGCTTCCCACCTTCTGACCAGATTAAATGCATTTAACAGCTGGTTGCAGCTGTTTAGCACCTTCCAACACCCTTCCACATGTCAAATCCTTATGGTTAGTGGCATTTTAGGCACCATAACATTCCGACAAGTGTACGGCCTTGATCGTTGCCTCCTTCTCCAAGAAACGATCTCAACGGTGGACCGAATACTATAAATACCCCACCCCCCTTTGTTCAAAATCACTAGAAACTCACTTTGAGAAACTCTAAGTTGAAACATTTGTTTCATACCTGAGATTTTCGAATTGAGTTTAGCATTCGGGGACCCTGGGTTAGTATTCTTTCGTTCTTTTCCTTATTTTTACTGCTTTTCGAGTCAGAAAGTCAAACTTTGTTTGACTTTCAGCGTTGACCAGTAATGGTCAATGCGAAGTTCGTTTGAACTTCGCAACGTGAGTGTAATCACGTTGGTCATAGTCCCTTTGGGACTATGCCCACTGATTACCACGTTGTCTAGAGTCGTAGGGTAGGCGATCTAATAAATCGCCTATACCTTCGAACTCGACCCATTTGGTCGATCATTAGGATCCGACCAAATACATTAGGTGACCATAGTAGGTAGGGAATAACCTTCCGAGGTTATACCCTATGGTCACATCGTTTAAGTAGTTGTATGATAGGTAGTTTATATGCCTTAGGTAAATTACCATAATACCCTTTTCATGTCTAATTGGTAATTAAGCATATGTAACCTAAATTTTTGTCACATAACTGATTATATAACATGTTTAGGCATATAACACTTGTCATAGGACTAAGTTAGACGGTCCAAACGCGTTTCACGCGCACAATGCGTTAAAGTAGCATAAGCTACCTAAACGGATCGTAATGGGTCGATAAGACTTAGGTTAAGTTTCATTTAGCATATAGGCTTTGTTAAACCATATCACATGAGTTCCTACACTCATTTGGTTTACAAACCCTAATGCTACCCAGTCTTCCGATTTAGGTCCGGTTTATTAACATAGTTACCTATATTAGGTGCCGTTTGATTCCGTGATCTATAGCATTACTCGGTGGTTATCTTTAGACAACTGAGCAATCTCAAGTGAGTACATAGACCCCTCTTTTACTGTTTTCCAAACTGTTTTGGGGTGGAACACATGTGCCTACTTGTTACTTTCATGCTTTCCTGTTTTCACATCATATACTGCTATGTTCGTTAGTACATTATAGTACATGATTTCATTACATTTTATGCTATGTATGTCCATTGCGTTCATACTTAGTACATCGTTTTACATTTACATTTTATGCTATTTATGTCCATTGCGTGCATACTTAGTACATTGTTTTTCATCACATGCTTACATTTTGGTATGACATTTGGTTTGTTTACATGGGACAATACATTCATTAACACCGATCATGCCGTTCGTTAGTAGGTAGTGGTACCATAGGAATTGACAACTCCCGTTCCGGACGTCCCAGGGAAAGGGGATGAAAGGAATGACCGAATTCGTTGTTATTAAGATAGATAGACCTTTAATTTGTTTAAAGGGTTTATCACCACAGTCGCCAGGCTTGGATGTATGCATTTTCACAATACCGCATAAATGTTCATATTAAATAGTTGCATGCATTTACACAAAAC
Source organism: Helianthus tuberosus (assembly GCA_030545235.1). Taxonomy (NCBI): domain Eukaryota; kingdom Viridiplantae; phylum Streptophyta; class Magnoliopsida; order Asterales; family Asteraceae; genus Helianthus; species Helianthus tuberosus. The sequence goes on along the minus strand of JARYGA010032411.1, from coordinate 29,302 downwards.
ATAGCTTTGATTTAAACCAAGTTTTACTTCAATACTTTGTTTTCGTGCATATGGTTTAGTTGAGACATTTCACTTGCCATACATGACATTTTGACATAGACATTTGACATGGATATTTGACATAGACATTTGACAGGACATTTTGACATAGACATTTGACATGGGTATTTGACATAGACATTTGACATGGATATTTGACATAGACATTTGACATGGATATTTGACATAGACATTTGACATGATTTACATCTTGACATAAACACTTTGACATATTATTCAATACATTTGACAATTTGGTTAAACATAGACTTCTTACATTGGTTGGTTTGGTTTGATTAAGTGATTAAGTTAACGATGCGTGTGTAATATGATACAAGCATGGTGGATACGCCGCTGGTACTTCCTATATATAAGTGTTTGTATGGTATTACATGGCGTAACGTTATTTGAATCATTTCAGTTTGAGACATAGAACATTTTATACAAATAACATGCTTTTCACAAGACATTGATTTACAAACAACTTATCTTATACAAACACATCTTTTTACATGGATATTTATTTAACCTGACATTTACTTATACATATCATCTGATCTTATTGTTTTCAAATGATTTACAAGACAAAACAAATTACAAGGTTCATGACTAAACATTTTTCTTAAACATAAGTCATGAATCTTATTTTCACAAACCTATGTATCTCACAGGCATTTTTATGCTGACGTACCAATTTTCACATGTGTTTTCAGGTGCTTTTCCATAGGATGTTGATCATGATACTAGGGCGGACCTGTGCCTTAGAGACTTTAAAAGATGATAGACTATGTTTAATTATGTTCTGAACTCGTTAATTTCCTGTTTGAAACAATGTAACACTCTTGTTTAATAAATAAAATACACTTTGTGTGCCATGGTTATGAAACAATTAATTCTGTCGCGACACGCCCCGATGTTTCCGCCGCGATTTGTTGTTTTACGCGGTCGGGGTGTGACAGAAGAGTTGGTATCAGAGCCAGGTTTATAGGGAATTAGGTTATTAGTAATGCTTTGACCTAGACTATAACTTTTCTAGGAACCTAACACAAGCTATCTTGTGTTTAGATCTTAAAACATGTACATCACCTATCCTTAGGTGATTAACAAAACAAGGAACCAAAATTTTTTTTCCGAAACGATTTTTGAAAAACAATCATCTGTTTTTGAATAAATTTTTACAAGGTTTTGAACCCTCTGTTATATGGTTTTGAACCCTTTTTCAGTATTGGTTTTTGGCCTTGTGCCTTCAAATTTTCAAAATCCCGTCAAACGTTTTGGGTTTTAAATAATGTGAACATGTGCAAACTGGAAGGGTGAATGCCTGTATTCTGGGTTTTCTGTCTAGGCAAGCACTTCGTATACATCTCAACCAGACGCGAGACCAGTTGTGCTTACCTGGGAATTCTTGGAGTGAGTGTTCACTTATAGGCGAGCATGTCTTCATTATACATTATTTTTGACCCATTTACTTTGATAAGTCACTGTGTGTCGTTTGTTTGCTTTGTGATACGGACGAATGACCACCATCTTTGCTTTTGTTGATTTTGTTTCATCTCATTCTCTTCATCCAATCATCTCACTCGTTTCCTTTCATGTTTTCCTCTTTTAGAATGCCTCCTCGTCGCGATCCTCGAACTTTTACTATTGAAGAGATCGCAGCCCTGGTTTCTCAGCAAGTGGCTGCTGTACTACCCGGTGTTGTAACTCAAGTCCACGATATATTTAACAACAACGGCAATAACAACAATAACGCACACTGTAATTTCAAGAATTTCAATTCTGCAAAGCCGCTTAAGTTTTCTGGGTCGCAAGGAGCAACTGCGCTCCTACGGTGGTTTGAAAGTATTGAGAGCACATTCTTACATGTGCAGTGTCAGAATGCGCGTAGGGTTGAATTTGCTTCAAGCGTGTTTGAGAATCGAGCGCTTACCTGGTGGAATGGTATTAAGCGCGATAGGGGTGCCGAAGTGGCGTTGGCACAGACATGGGAAGAGCTTCGGGCTCTCATGATGAAGGAGTTTTGTCCCCGTCATGAAATTCGAGTTTTGGAACGAGAGTTTGATGACTTAAAGCAAGATGGGGCTGAACACCGTGCATACACGGATCGTTTTGAAGAACTCAGTCTATTGTGTCCCACCATGGTTACCCCTCCGGATAAAGCGATCGAGAGGTATATTGATGGGCTACCCGATTCTATTCTGGAGATTTTGACTGGTGTTAATCCTACTACCCTTCGCCAAGCTATCGAGTTGTCTGCTACCCTCACTGAGACTCTAGTCAGGAAGGGTAAACTCACCCGCAAGGGTGATAAAAAGAAGGAGACTAATTCTGAGAAAAACAAGAATAAGGGTAAGGGTAAGGAAGGTGAAGCATCAAAGAAATCAAGGAAGCGAAAGGGTGCCCAAAACTTTGCTGTCACTGCCCAAGCTAACCAGGCAGCTCCCAACCAACCCGCACAGCCTCCAGCAAAGAGACCCTATACAGGGATTGCACCTTTGTGCAATAGATGCAACAGTCACCACCAGCCGCAACTTCCATGCCGTTTCTGTACTAACTGTGGGAAATCAGGCCATCTCGCCAATGTTTGTCGATCTGCTCAGAATCGCGCAGTTCAAAACCCGGCTCAACAAGTTGCACAGCCTCCTGCTCCGCAACAGGGTCAAGCTGCACGACCACAATACCCACCGGGTGCTTGTTACAATTGTGGGGATCTGACCCACTATAGGAATCGGTGCCCAAGACTGGCGAACCAGAACCAGAACCAGAACCAGAACCAGAACCAGAATCAGGCTCCGGCCCGAGGCCGAGTCTTTAACATGAATGCCCAAGAGGCGCAGGCGGATGAGAATGTGGTGAACGGTACGTTCTTTATTAATAATCAGCCTGCATCTGTTCTTTTCGATTCTGGTGCCGATAAGAGTTTCGTGTCTTTGTCTTTTGAGCCAATGCTTCGAGTGTCTAGAACGAAACTAGGCAAATCTTTGACAGTAGAAGTTGCTAGTGGTGAACCCATTATTCTTGACTCTGTTCTTCGCAACTGCCAGTTGAATCTTAACGACCATCTTTTTCCTATTGACCTCGCGCCTATGCAACTTGGAAGCTTCGACGTTATCGTGGGAATGGATTGGTTATCCAAGCATCACGCAGAGATAGTTTGTTCTAAGAAGATTGTTCGTGTACCGCTTTCGACAAGCGAGATTCTGCAGGTTCAAGGTGAGAAGCCTACCGTTGGTCTCAAACTCATGTCTTGTTTTAAAGCTCGGAAGTACCTGCAGAAGAACTATGTGGCTTTCTTAGCACATGTTACAGAAGATAAAGGCAAGGGTAAGTCTATTTCAGATATTCCTGTCGTTCGGGATTATTCTGAAGTGTTCCCTGAAGATTTACCTGGTCTACCTCCAGCACGCCAAGTCGAGTTCCGTATTGATCTCATACCTGGTGCCAACCCCATTGCTAGAGCTCCATACCGTCTTGCACCATCTGAGATGCAGGAGTTGTCTAAGCAGCTTCAGGAGCTCTCTGACAAAGGCTTTATCCGTCCCAGTTTTTCACCTTGGGGTGCTCCCGTTCTTTTTGTTAAGAAGAAGGATGGATCCTTTAGGATGTGTATCGATTATCGTGAGCTTAACAAGCTTACCATCAAGAATCGATATCCCCTACCTCGCATCGATGATCTCTTTGATCAGTTACAAGGCGCTTCTTATTTTTCGAAGATTGATCTGCGATCTGGATATCATCAACTTCGGGTGCAAGAAGAAGACATTCCGAAGACAGCGTTCCGTACTCGTTATGGACATTATGAATTCACAGTCATGCCATTCGGTTTGACTAATGCTCCTGCTGTTTTCATGGACTTAATGAATAGGGTCTGCAAACCTTATTTGGATCAGTTCGTCATTGTTTTTATTGACGACATCTTGATATACTCTAAGACGCAAGCTGATCACGAGCAACATCTTCGTCTTACCCTAGAACTCCTAAAGAAAGAGCAACTTTTCGCCAAATTCTCCAAGTGCGAATTTTGGCTTAAAGAAGTTCAATTTTTGGGGCATGTTATCAACGAACAAGGTATCCATGTAGATCCCTCCAAGATCAGTGCGATTAAGGATTGGGATACACCTTCTACTCCTACTGAAGTTCGTTCTTTTCTTGGTTTAGCGGGTTATTATCGCCGCTTCATAGAAAACTTCTCGAAGATTGCAGTTCCTCTAACTGCTCTAACTCAGAAGAAAATGCCCTTTTATTGGGGAAACAAACAAGAGGAAGCTTTTCAACACTTGAAGCAGAAGCTTTGCGATGCGCCTGTTCTATCATTGCCTGAGGGTGATGATGATTTTGTTGTGTATTGTGATGCATCGAAATTGGGTCTTGGCTGTGTTCTTATGCAAAGGAACAAAGTCATAGCCTATGCATCAAGACAATTGAAGATACATGAGAAGAACTACACCACTCATGATCTTGAGTTGGGTGCAGTTGTTTTTGCTCTCAAGATCTGGAGACACTATTTGTACGGTACAAAATGTGTGGTTTTCACTGACCACAAAAGTCTTCAGCATATCTTCAATCAGAAAGAACTCAACATGAGGCAACGACGTTGGGTTGAGCTTTTAAACGACTATGACTGCGAAATTCGCTACCATCCTGGTAAGGCGAATGTCGTAGCTGATGCATTGAGTCGTAAGGAACGTACTAAGCTTCATTGTGTACGTGTTCAATCTGTTATTCAAGCTCGATCCGATATTCAAGCACGCATTTCTCAAGCTCAACAATCTTGTGTTTCACAAGGTTTGATGGATAAGGAATTTCCCTATCACATAACGCCTGCTCTGGAACTGAAGGACAATGGATCATATTACTTCATGGACCGTTTGTGGGTCCCAAGCCAGGATGATCTTCGTACCTTGCTTATGGATGAAGCCCATAAGTCTCGTTATTCTATTCATCCGGGCTCAGATAAAATGTATAAGGATCTTCGTATTCACTATTGGTGGCCTGGTATGAAGAAAGACATTGCCTTATACGTATCCAAATGCCTTACTTGTCTTAAGGTTAAGGCTGAACATCAGCGTCCATCTGGTTTATTGGAACAACCAGAGATCCCAGTTTGGAAATGGGAAAACATTACTATGGATCTCGTTACCAAACTTCCACGCACAAAGAAAGGTCATGATGCCATCTGGGTAGTCGTTGATCGTCTTACAAAGTCAGCACATTTCTTGCCAATCCGTGAGGATTTTCCTGCTGACAGACTTGCACAAATCTATGTGGATGAAATTGTAGCTCGACATGGTGTTCCGTTGAATATCATTTCTGACAGAGATGCTCGTTTCACTTCTCATTTTTGGAGAACCATGCAATCTGCTATGGGGACCCAACTTAATCTGAGCACAGCTTATCATCCGCAAACGGATGGTCAATCTGAGAGAACAATCCAGACTCTGGAGGATATGCTTAGAGCTTGTGTGATCGATTTTGGTGGTAGCTGGGATTCACATCTTAAATTGATTGAATTCTCCTACAACAACAGTTATCACACTAGCATCCAAATGGCTCCTTTCGAGGCTCTCTATGGTCGAAAATGTCGTTCACCAGTCTGCTGGAATGAGATTGGCGAGGCTCAAATTACTGGACCTGCCCTCATTTTAGAGACAACTGACAAGGTCAAGAAAGTTCGTGATAACCTTCAGGCAGCTAGAAGCCGTCAGAAGATTTACGCGGACCCAAAACGCAAAGCCTTGGAATTTCAAGTCGGTGATCGAGTATTACTTAAGGTCTCACCTTGGAAAGGTGTGATCAGATTTGGAAAGAAAGGAAAACTTGCACCTAGATACGTTGGACCATTCAAGATCGTCGAAAGAATCGGAAAGGTAGCCTACAGACTTGAGTTACCTCCTGAACTTGGAAATGTTCATCCAACTTTTCACATATCAAATCTCAAGAAGTGTACAGCTGATGAGAACTACTCCATACCGCTTGACGAAATTCGTGTTGGCAAAACACTGAAATTTGTTGAGAAACCAGTGGAAATCATGGAACGTGAAGTCAAGTGGCTAAAACGCAAGCGCATTCCTTTGGTCAAAGTTCGCTGGGAAGCTAAACGTGGACCTGAGTTTACTTGGGAACGCGAAGATCAAATGAAGGCGAAATATCCACATCTTTTTCCACGAGTTTCCTCTAAATAAATTTCGGGACGAAATTTCCACAAGTAGGGGAGACTGTAACAACTGTGCTTGTAATCACTATGAACAGTTCTGTTATCAATAAAACAATGTTATTTGTTCACAATGTTTGTTTTGTTATGTTTTACATTTTTCATGTTTTGACTTTTATCCAATTCCAAACTCTACATCACTTTCTGGAGAGTTATACGCAAACTAGTGCGTAAACGTACTCAGTTTAATGCGAGAAATACTCCGGAACATCAACATATACTCAACATACCTTAAATAACCTTTACATAACTTAGAAATAAGTTTTGAAGGCTTTGGTATGGCAAAAACAAGTTAATTCGCTTACAGGGACTAAATATGACAAACTGCGAAAGTATGTCAATTTGAACTGTAACAGACATTCCGGAACATAACCATAAGTTAAACACACCTCAAATATCCTTTACATAGCTTAGAAATAGGCTTTTAGGGGTTCGGTGTGCTAAAATAAACTTCTGGGACATTCAGGGACTAAAAGTGTCAAAAAGTGCACAAGTTTGCATTTTCGCGCATAACTTACGTTCTGAATACATTCGGACATCCAAAAATTTATGTGAACATGACTACATTATATTTTAGTGTTCGCCTTAAGAAAAATCCATTTGTTGCGTCATTTGGATCGTTTTTCGCGCTTGTGCGCATTCCGTCGTAATTAAGCGAACATCGCGTTCGTACGACCAAACGAACCATCACCCGGCATATTTTTGAACATGTTTCATGTCCACAATATTTAGGCAACATTTTAGGGCCTTAAAGTTGGCTTTACGGGCCTTAGAAGTGTCGGGAATGGCCTTAAACACGTGCAGGGGCTGAAACTGTCATTTTTGAAAGTTGTTTCTGATCTGACATGCTCAGGCGGCCCGCATTGTGTTTGGCTGATCCTAAAGCGGGCCGCTTCCCACCTTCTGACCAGATTAAATGCATTTAACAGCTGGTTGCAGCTGTTTAGCACCTTCCAACACCCTTCCACATGTCAAATCCTTATGGTTAGTGGCATTTTAGGCACCATAACATTCCGACAAGTGTACGGCCTTGATCGTTGCCTCCTTCTCCAAGAAACGATCTCAACGGTGGACCGAATACTATAAATACCCCACCCCCCTTTGTTCAAAATCACTAGAAACTCACTTTGAGAAACTCTAAGTTGAAACATTTGTTTCATACCTGAGATTTTCGAATTGAGTTTAGCATTCGGGGACCCTGGGTTAGTATTCTTTCGTTCTTTTCCTTATTTTTACTGCTTTTCGAGTCAGAAAGTCAAACTTTGTTTGACTTTCAGCGTTGACCAGTAATGGTCAATGCGAAGTTCGTTTGAACTTCGCAACGTGAGTGTAATCACGTTGGTCATAGTCCCTTTGGGACTATGCCCACTGATTACCACGTTGTCTAGAGTCGTAGGGTAGGCGATCTAATAAATCGCCTATACCTTCGAACTCGACCCATTTGGTCGATCATTAGGATCCGACCAAATACATTAGGTGACCATAGTAGGTAGGGAATAACCTTCCGAGGTTATACCCTATGGTCACATCGTTTAAGTAGTTGTATGATAGGTAGTTTATATGCCTTAGGTAAATTACCATAATACCCTTTTCATGTCTAATTGGTAATTAAGCATATGTAACCTAAATTTTTGTCACATAACTGATTATATAACATGTTTAGGCATATAACACTTGTCATAGGACTAAGTTAGACGGTCCAAACGCGTTTCACGCGCACAATGCGTTAAAGTAGCATAAGCTACCTAAACGGATCGTAATGGGTCGATAAGACTTAGGTTAAGTTTCATTTAGCATATAGGCTTTGTTAAACCATATCACATGAGTTCCTACACTCATTTGGTTTACAAACCCTAATGCTACCCAGTCTTCCGATTTAGGTCCGGTTTATTAACATAGTTACCTATATTAGGTGCCGTTTGATTCCGTGATCTATAGCATTACTCGGTGGTTATCTTTAGACAACTGAGCAATCTCAAGTGAGTACATAGACCCCTCTTTTACTGTTTTCCAAACTGTTTTGGGGTGGAACACATGTGCCTACTTGTTACTTTCATGCTTTCCTGTTTTCACATCATATACTGCTATGTTCGTTAGTACATTATAGTACATGATTTCATTACATTTTATGCTATGTATGTCCATTGCGTTCATACTTAGTACATCGTTTTACATTTACATTTTATGCTATTTATGTCCATTGCGTGCATACTTAGTACATTGTTTTTCATCACATGCTTACATTTTGGTATGACATTTGGTTTGTTTACATGGGACAATACATTCATTAACACCGATCATGCCGTTCGTTAGTAGGTAGTGGTACCATAGGAATTGACAACTCCCGTTCCGGACGTCCCAGGGAAAGGGGATGAAAGGAATGACCGAATTCGTTGTTATTAAGACAGATAGACCTTTAATTTGTTTAAAGGGTTTATCACCACAGTCGCCAGGCTTGGATGTATGCATTTTCACAATACCGCATAAATGTTCATATTAAATAGTTGCATGCATTTACACAAAACATAGCTTTGATTTAAACCAAGTTTTACTTCAATACTTTGTTTTCGTGCATATGGTTTAGTTGAGACATTTCACTTGCCATACATGACATTTTGACATAGACATTTGACATGGATATTTGACATAGACATTTGACAGGACATTTTGACATAGACATTTGACATGGGTATTTGACATAGACATTTGACATGGATATTTGACATAGACATTTGACATGGATATTTGACATAGACATTTGACATGATTTACATCTTGACATAAACACTTTGACATATTATTCAATACATTTGACAATTTGGTTAAACATAGACTTCTTACATTGGTTGGTTTGGTTTGATTAAGTGATTAAGTTAACGATGCGTGTGTAATATGATACAAGCATGGTGGATACGCCGCTGGTACTTCCTATATATAAGTGTTTGTATGGTATTACATGGCGTAACGTTATTTGAATCATTTCAGTTTGAGACATAGAACATTTTATACAAATAACATGCTTTTCACAAGACATTGATTTACAAACAACTTATCTTATACAAACACATCTTTTTACATGGATATTTATTTAACCTGACATTTACTTATACATATCATCTGATCTTATTGTTTTCAAATGATTTACAAGACAAAACAAATTACAAGGTTCATGACTAAACATTTTTCTTAAACATAAGTCATGAATCTTATTTTCACAAACCTATGTATCTCACAGGCATTTTTATGCTGACGTACCAATTTTCACATGTGTTTTCAGGTGCTTTTCCATAGGATGTTGATCATGATACTAGGGCGGACCTGTGCCTTAGAGACTTTAAAAGATGATAGACTATGTTTAATTATGTTCTGAACTCGTTAATTTCCTGTTTGAAACAATGTAACACTCTTGTTTAATAAATAAAATACACTTTGTGTGCCATGGTTATGAAACAATTAATTCTGTCGCGACACGCCCCGATGTTTCCGCCGCGATTTGTTGTTTTACGCGGTCGGGGTGTGACAGTTTACAACAAAAATGGATGCATAGAGCCCAATAGTAACACAAATATCCTTTTTTGCTTGTTGGTGAGTCTCATGGCGGACTAAGAAGGGATGGATCTTCCGTTGACGGTCTGTCTTTGCTGTTTATCTGCTAAATTTGCTGACTCGTCCTTTGCATGAAATTGTTATACATTCCAAAATGTGCAAAACAAATTGTAACACATGTTAGATCAGTATATACATATCATGGTGTTTTGTAAACCACTAGCTTATACATGAATACATGTCAGGTTACAAAAAGATTATAACAGAGTCTTAACACATGCTATACATTTATAAGATGTGCAAAACAAATGACCCGTTTCATATTACATATTCCAAAATTACCGGTACATGTGTTACCATAAATGGCTCGTTTCATATTGCACGTTACATACTAACTTGTACTTTTATTACTTGTACATGACACCATGTTGGGTTAAACCAAGATTATACAAGTTAATATTGTTTTGGAAACCACTAGCTTATACATGACACCATGTTGGGTTAAACCAAGATTATAGCAGAGGCTTAACACATGTTAAGCAATTACATGTTCCAAACAGAAAAATTGTAACACATGTTAGATCAGTATATACACATCATGGTGTTTTGTAAACCACTAGCTTAAACATGAATACATGTCAGGTTACAAAAAGATTATAACAGAGGCTTAACACATGTTATACTTCCAAAATTGTGCAAAACAAATGACCCGTTTCATATTATATATTCCAAAATTACCGATACACGTGTTACCAAAAATGGCTCGTTTCATATTACACGTTACATACTATCCACATTACCGGTACATGTGTTACTATAAATGACTCGTCTCCAGAATCCGTGACCATGTAAAACCGTTAAGTCGTTGCCTCCAATGGCATTCCGCCCAAAACCGATACCACAGTCTGCAAGGCGCATGCGGTTCTTTTGGCAGTTCGGGGCACACGTCCAGCAGTCATCAATGGGATTACCAGTTCCACATGAGAAGAATCCTAGTTTCCTTTCTTTCAGTGCTGTTTTCTTAAGCTCCTGCTCATCAGAACAAACTAATATGTTGAATATGCAATCCCAATTTACCGAAAAAGTAACATTGCCTCTAATGAACAAAATGAGTAATTGTTATCATAATCAACATATTATGATTAACACGCGTTATATATCATTCTAACAGGTGCTTAACACATGTTATGGGTCTGTCTTTGTAAATCAAGCAACCCAACAAAAAAAACAATTATTGTTAACAAAAAAAAAACACTTACTGTTCAGATCAAAAACCCAAACAAGCAACCTAAACCTTTATGGGTTTGTTTTTGTAAATCAACACACGTTACATAACATTCTAACAGGGGGCTTAACACATGTTATGGGTCTGAGTCTGTGAATCAAGCAACCAAACAAAAAAACATTTACTGTTCAGATCAAAAACCCAAACAAGGAACCCAAACCAACAAAAAAACAGCTACTATTAAGATCAAAAGCATCTAACAAGCAACCAAACCAACAAAAAAAACTCGTTCAAAATCTCATCCTAAAGTTTTTGATTTATTTAAAATACAAAATCATATTAACAACCATTACTAAAACACTTTCAGCACACAAAAACATATTAATAACCATTTCAACAAAAAATCAAGTGTGAAATGATATTTCAAGAACACTTACCGGATCTATAACCGTCCGATGAACATGAAGAAGATCTTCAAACCTTCTTCTCACACACACACTCGTGCGTGTGTCATCATTCTCTCTCTAAAACAACATACTTCAAACTTCTTCTCTCTCACACACTTGTATGTGTGTTCTTGGCTGGAAACATACCAGTTTTCTATCTCTCTTTCGATTTCTCTGGACATCTCTTTCTCTTTCGATTTCCCTGGTACTCTCTCTCACGGCTCTCACTCTCTCTCTAGGCTTGCAGGTTGTAAGTGTTGTGTAGAGAGAAGGGAAAGTCATGGGGGCTAGGGTTTTGATTCGGGGGAGGAGAAGATGAGATCTGTTATTTTTAGAGAGAGGGATTGTGATTTTGAATTGGATATGAAGAGAGAGAAAGATGATTGCATTAAAGAGAGATGATAAGACTAGCCAGTGGAGAGAGAAGGAAATGTTCTACCCAAAATGCCCTTTTCAGTTGACTAATGTGTATTATTACATTTCTTTTAAATCTAATTGTTACCAAAATTATGAGAGCCATTGATCAAGTGTGATGAGAGACAATCAATGGCTCACATTGGGTTTCCAAGGTTTCTTAAAAAAGATGGGGTTTCTTGTATAGCCAAGCCCTATATATATATATATATATAGAATGGAAGCACAAGTAACAAATGATTAATATGAACAGTTTTATACAAAGGAATACCCGCAATGGAACAAGGTCACCTACATGCAAATACAAAATATAAACACAACCATATGGGATTTTAGGTATACCTTCAGTTAGTAATAACCACGTGAGACACCGAGGTGCAACGAGGTGAGCTAGAACGGGTCAGAAACAAGCTGAAAACGCATCTCCTTTTTAGCCGGTTAGCGGCGACGGTGGCGGAACAGCGACGGCAAGGGGTGGCTAGCGACGGTAGGAGGGAGGGTGTGTAATGAAGTGTGACAACTAGGGTTTTGTTTTGGACAAGCCTCTCATGTATTAACCCATGCTTAAGCTTACATAGCCAAAAATTAGGTTAAAACTAAAACCCTCTAGGCCACGAGCCCACATCCTTTACCCTTGTCTTTTTTTCAGCCCATTAACAAAAGTCCATAACATAAAACCTAATCTGATTAGGTTTATTATAATATTTGTTTTAACTTTATAAAATAAAATATTATGAATCGTTCCGTCAAAATATGTCATTTAATGTAATTAAATGAATTATCTCATTATCCTTGGTGTAACTCTTAAGAGTCAAGACTGGTCAATAACGTTGAGTTATCAAACCAAACATGAACTTGCAACATTTTTTTCCTGTTATGTTAGTTCAATTTAGACAGATGTCTTAAACTTTAATATAGTTAATACCTACATATACATTTAGAAGGGAAAAGGAATAGTGCCAGGCAAGCAGCCTGGCATTTTCCTATTGAAACAACCCATATTTAATTTAATTTTATTTCTAGTTTAAAATTACACTTTCGTCATTCGTTTAAAATTACGGTTTTGCCCCCTGATTAAAAAAATTATAATTTTGCCACTAGCTAAAATTACGTTTTCGCCCCAAGCTCAAAATAAAAATTATAATTTTGTCCTTAGCTAAAAATTACGCTTTTGCCCTCGATTCAAAAACTCATTTTTAATTTTGTTCCACGTTTAAAATTACGGTTTCGCCCTCCGTTAAAAACTACACTTTTGCTCTCAGTTCAAAAAAAAAAATATTGCTTTTCCCTCTAGCTCAAAATTATGATTCTGCCCTCAGCTAAAAATTACGTTTTTGCCTTCAGTTTAAAGTAAAATTATGTTTTCCCCTAGCTCAAAATTATTAGCTCCCTGTCACTTCTCTATTGGACCAACTCATTTTTTTAAATTTTATTCCCAGTTTAAAATTACGCTTTCGTCCTTCGTTTAAAATTACGTTTTTGCCCCCAGCTCAAAATAAAATTATACTTTTGCCCTAGCTCAAAATACGCTTTTGCCCTAGGTTCAAAAACTCTTTTTTAATTGTGTTCCCAGTTTAAAATTACGGTTTCGTCCTCCGTTTAAAATTACGTTTTTGCCCTCAGTTAAAAATAAAATGTTGTTTTTTCCTAGCTCAAAATTACGATTCTATCCTCAGCTCAAAATTACGTTTTTTCCCACAGTTAAAAATAAAATTATGTTTTTCCCCTAGCTAAAAATTATGATTTTGCTCTCAGTTTAAAATCATGATTTCGCCTCCTGTTCAAAATATAATTCTGATTTTGCCATCTGTACAGACATACATGTTATGAGAGAGAAATATTTGCCTTATTGCCCCGCAACACGAGCGGGGCAAAAACTAGTTACTATACAGTCACTAAATTATAATAAAATATTTTTGTCCTTAGTCTTTTTACGTTCTTACGATATATTTTTTTTTCTTGCTTTGTGTTTATCCTTAAATGTTTTCCTTTGATCAATTGTTTTCTGTGTTTCTCACTTTTTAAATATTTGCATAACATGAATACTGATTTATAACCGAACATTACAAATTTCAACACCGTTGTTCATATCTATGTCCCAAAATCGCAGCGAAACGCTATAAAACCTACTAGTTATATATAAAAAAAGATATTCCTTAACTATAAAACTACAAAGTCCAAGAAGAGAAAGTGAACTCCACTCCCTACCCCTAAAAAAGCGTATGGCAATGGAGTGTACCTTTAGGGTAAGAACACTTGATCAGGGTGGACTCGAGTACAAGCTTGGGTAGGCGGATGTCTCCCTTAAAAAAAATTAGTGTATTTTATAGGTAAAAAAACGGATCGCACCCCTTAAAAATTTTGTTGAACCCCTCGTTCGCACCCACAACAAATAATTTTTGGGTCTGCTACTGCACTTGATTTGGACTATAAAACCTTTGACGATGAACACTAAATAGACTAATAATCCGCGTATAATATGATCTCCAAAAGCATATCAACTAGGTCCGTCACTGATTTAGACTACAAAATCTCTAATGATGAACTATTGAACACTAAATAGACTAATGATCCACGTAAAATATGATCTCTAAAAGCATACCATTATTAAAGAATCCTGATATAATATGCATAAGGGTTTAAATAATTATAGATAGTCAAAACATTAGTGCTCTAAGAACGTGCATTTAGGCAAAATGGCACGCCACGCCTTTAGAAAAATGATATGAAATCATTTACTCCAATTGTACCCGAAATTGACTAGGAACAATCAATCCTAATCATTCACCACCAAGCACGAGTTAACTTTCCCCCCTCCGTTGACTACCTAGAGCATTCACATCCCACTCTCTATATACTCTTGATGTTAGAGAATAATTTAAAGAAACTATTTGAAACACCACTAGTCCATCTTATTCTCTATTATAGACAACACTTTGAGATAACAAAAGCAAACCTCTATGTATAGAGGCTCAAATCCAAGACTATAATCTATTGTGATTGTATAAGAAAGACAAAAATAATAATAATAATAATAATAACTGTTTGTGAGTAAGATAAAAAGAAATAGAGAATGGGATGTGTGAGGTTTAAAAAAAAAGAGTGAATTACAAGTTTTGTCCTTTATGTTTACAACAAATTGCAGGCGGTGTACTTTGCCTTTAAAATTGACGGATTTTGTACTTAATGTTTCAAAATCTTGCACGCTATGTCCTTTGAGCCTAATTCAGTTTATTTTTTTTGTTAAATCCGGTCACCTAGGGGTATTTTAGTTTTTTTACCCTATTTATTTAGTATCATTTTAAAAAATAAAACAAAATAACCCCAATTATGAACCCACCCATTTAAAGTCGTTAACTCCCCTCTCTGTTCTCACCTTCTTCTCTGTCTCTGTTATACTAGAGGTCTCAAATCAATGGCTCCAAACTCCGGCGGCAGCGACACCCCCCTAAAATCTCAATGTGAACCTACCCCCACACCGGAAAATCAAAACCCCCAACATTTCGATTCGTCCCCAAACCCCATTCCGGCCACCAATTTCAAAATAACCCCAATCATGAACATCTGTAATCAATACTTTCTACCAACCAAAAAGCACCACAAAAACAATTCCCATAAATTAAAAAAAGAACTAGGGTTTTACAATCCAACAACAATACAATACAAAAAAAATAAAACAATAGTCAATAATATCATAAACTTACTAGAATAACTAGGAACATGAATAACATCAGATTCAGGCACCGAATTAACTTCCTTTGGCCGTGAATTAACGATGCCAGGAGTCGGAAACTTGGAATCGGTATAACCAGGGTGAATCTCCATCATCGACTTCTTCGTTTGACCTCGCTGGAACCCTAATTTGATTGGATACATTGTCACTCATCAATGATGATGAGTCATCATCACCACAACGATTGATACATCGTCTTCTTCGTGTAACATCGGCGGAACCCTCTTCAAAAAGCTTGATATCGTAGAGAGAGAGGAGAGAGAGATGGATGTTGGTTCAGATGAGAGAGGGGGGAGAGAGAAGAGAGAGATGCAGGTTGTTCATATTAGACTAGAGGTATGGGGGCCGGCTAGAGAGAGAGAAAGAAAGAGTTTTTATATTTCTTTTTTATCTTTTTAGTTTTGTACAAATAGCTCATGAATAATAATTCTTTACAAATAGGCCCTAGAAATGTGAAATGACAATAATGCCCTCATGTGCAATTCACATGACCATACTTAACCAAAAAATCTAACTGGGTTTGGGCTAAAGGACATAAGGTGCATGATTTGAAACGTTAAGGACAAAACTCGTCAAATTTAAAGGCAAAGGACACCACCTGCAATTTGGTACAAACATAAAGGACAAAATTTGTAATTTGCTCTAAAAAATAAATATTTTTTTTAAGAAAAAGTGTGTTGTTTAGTTAAATTATATAGATATAGAAGAAGAATGAGATGTGAATGCTTTAAGAGAACTCATATAGCCTCTGTATCCAACATTTCTATATAATAAAGAGAAAACATAGAGGAAAAGACTAAAACACTACTACATTTGATTCTCTAAAATAGAGAAAACATTATAGAAACAAAATTACATTTTTATTTTTAGAGGCTAATATTAAAATTCTATATTTATTGTGGGTGTATCAAATCCAATGTTAAAGTTATAAAATAAGCGTTTGTGAGTATGACATGTAGAAAGACAGTTGTGTGAGGTTTTTCAAAAATAAACACAATGCAAAGAAAACAATGTGATTTTTAGATTTAGTATATAGATAGAGATGGAAGCTCTAATTTCTTTTTATGTTTTTTTACTTCCTCTCGTTTTGAATTAGATGTCATATCCTTATTGGTAAAGTGTAACAATCCTTCAACCTAATGCAAAAGTTTTATATCCATACTAAAAAAAGCTTACTCTATAAACCTACCAAGAAAGATTGAAGGGTTGGTAGAAATGAGATTATGATGGCAACAACTAATAACTGAAATCAGTAAGAGAACATATTGTTTTAGATTCATTTTATGTAAGACGAAATATGTTGTTGATTACATATGATAAATATAAAGTGACAAAGTGAAGAAATATCGGGATGCGGTTTAATATCATACGTATTGTTAGGCGGCTATACGGTGTGGAGTTGTGAAGCCCATTCGTGAGGTGCACACCGCCCCTCTTCATCGTGAGCATGAGGATCGTAGGATCCCCCATGAAGGCCACGAGCAAAAATGTAACACTCCGACCGTGTTGAGCCTTCGAAACCATCAGGATGTCACGTTACAAGATTGTTCACAACACATGGCACTATTAAAATTGAAATATTGTATTTACATTGTTCTTAAAGTATCATATAATATTTGTTTTTTATTAAAGCAACCAAGGCAAAGTCCATTTTCTTATGTGTAGCAAGCTTGGATAAAGTCATCAAACACTAGTACCTGAAACAGATGCGAAAAATACAGGGTCAACTAAAAAGTTGGTGAGCTACATAGGTTTTGTGGCCGTAAAAGGCAAAAAGTTTGGTATTGCAATACGTTGTCCAATTACAAGAGTTAGTGATTAAAATAGGTTTTATGGACAAGAACATGGCAAAATGTTTTGTATTGCAATCCATTGTTTTTCAATCCGTTGTTTTTAATAGTAAAAAGTTTTATGATGGCAATATACAATAACTAAATCATTTTGCATTTAACAATGTATGGTAACTAATAGGGGCGCATTCAAGCCTAACGTTGAGATATACGCACGGATTCTATCATCCCAGGAGTTACGTCCCATGTACCATGAGAAAGTCGATGCATGGGGATGGGTCGTCACACTTGTAGTGCTACAATATACTACCAGTCGGCTTGATCAAAGTTAATGAATGCAACGCAAGGAGTTATCCAAACAAGTTTCATACAAAGGAATTTAGGAACGGAAAAATTACAAGTTTTGTCCTTTATCTTTATACCATATCTCAGGCGGTGTCCTTTTCAATGAATTTTGACAGGTTTTGCCCTTTATAGGGAATTTTGTTGCACGTTTTGTCCTTTGACCCTAACCTAGTTAGATTCTCTTGTTAAATCTGGTCACGTGCAAGTCACATGAGGGTAGTTTAGTCTTTATACATATAAAGGACAGTTTTTGTAAATATTGATATATGTATAAATATATAGATATATTTGTGTATGTACGGATAAAGGCCCCACCCCCACCCCTCAACCTCTTCTTCCTCCTAACACCACCACCTGCAACCGCCATGTCACCACCTGCAACCATGATGTAGAATCCTCAAAAGTTTAAAAAACGTGACGATTTCCCAGAGAACGTTTAACCAATACTCAATTTTCAGATCCTTGGCTATGGTGAGGGAGATTTCAGCTAGACTATTAAACATGTTTATAAGCAAGCTTAACAAAAGTACACTGTTATAGATGGAACCATCATCTTCATTCCTTGTGTGCATTTTAGTCCTAAAATATAAACTCATCGAGATAAAAGCTAAAATAATGAATTGGACACTTTTTGTAAACAAAAGTGTTTCTCTTCAAAAGTAGCCATGGCCTTGAGTAGATCCCTTTTAGAGACTAAGTATTCTTTAAGACAAGAGCTGCTTTGTAACTTTGGTTCTTATTATAAGGGATTGCTGTCACTCCCCGACCACGTAAAACAACAAACCGCGGCGGAAACGTCGGGGAGTGGAGAGACATAATTATTGTTTCAACAACCATGGTAATTAAAGTTTTGTATTATTAAGATTAAAGTTTACATTGTCTTGGAGTTCAAACTAAACATAACATAAATAACTGTCTTTTAAGTCACTAAGGGCCAAGTCCGCCTAAGTGAAGCACAAACATCATCATGCATTAGCACCTGAAACACATGTAAAAAAATAGGTACGTCAGCATAAAAATGCCTGTGAGATACATATGTTTTGTTTATGAAGGATTCATGACTTGTAGTTTAAAGAAGTGTTTAACAAAAAGTAGTCATGAACCTTGTAAAATGTTTTCCTTTATAAAATCATGTGAAAATCGATGTGAAAATCGAATGATAATAAAAGGATAATGCAGGTTAAATTAATAACCAAGTAAAAGTGAATTTGTATAAAATATATATTTTGTAAAACCATGTCGTGTCCTTGTATAAATTGTTTCATGTCTTTGTCAAAGTGGTTTAGATAACGCAACAATGTATAATATAATAAAAGCACTTATATATAGGAAGTACCAGCGGCGTATCCACCATGCTTTTATCATATAACACATAGCCTCGTTATATAAATCACTTATCAATAATAAACCAAAATGTATGGTTCAATGTCAAAATGTTTATGTGTAAACCATGTTCAATGTCATGTGTGAAATGTATCATGTATAACCAAATGTAATGCATAGCAAGTAGAAAGTATTTACTCAAACTATGTGATAATGTCAATGTGAAAAATAATGTCATGTATGGTGAATAACTAGTAATTACTCAACCCCATAGGAAAATGTACAAAACAAAGTTTTTGAATAAACCTAAGTTTAAATCAAATGTTATGTTTTGCAGAAAACAATGCTTTATGATTACAAACATTTATGCAGTAATGTTAATCGCATACATTCAAGCCTTGCGACTGTGGTGACAAACCCTTAAACAAATTAAAGGTTTATCTAAATTATGTATATCGGATTCTGTCATTCCCAACTTCCAAACAAACCTAGGAAGTCGGAAACGGGATTTGTCAAGTCCTATGGTACCATTACATACTACCGAGCAGCGTGATCAATGTTAATGAATGTATTATTGTGCCGATTAAACATACCAAATGTCATAACCAATGTAGCATGTGAAAACCATGTACTAAGTATGCTAAGTAAACATACATAGTAGAAATGTTCATGAAACCAATATGCTAGCATGCTAAGTAAACATAAAATGTTTATGAAATCAATGTGCTAGCATGCTAAGTAAACATACATAGCAAAACACAATGGGAAATCATGTACTATATGTGTACTAGGTGAAACTAGCATGTTTATGTCATAAAAGCAATGAAAAGCACGAAAGTATCAAGTATGCACATGTGTATCACCCCAAAAGATTTGAAAGCGGTAAAAGAGGGGAACTATGTACTCACTTGGGATTGCTTATTAGTCTTGAGAATAAGACCAACTAAAGCTCCAAGGATCACGAAATCAAACGACACCTAATATAGGTAACTATGTTAATAATCAGATCCTAAATCGGGAGATAGGATAGAATGATGTTCTATAAATCAAATGAGTATTTGAACTCATATGGCATGATTTAATAGATGTTAGGAACTGAGTTTGGTTTTGATTGTGTTTTACGTTTGAAATAAGATGAAGATGAATGAGAAGTGCAACGGAATTTAAGATGGAAACAAACTTTGTACACAATCAAACAGGAGAATTGCTTTAATCAAAGATTTTCAACCAAGAACCGAAAGATTGAATTTATTTCAATAATGATTACAATGCATGTATGAATACAAACTCCCCCTCAGCCTGAGCTCACAGTGTTTGTTCGTGCAGGAAGAAAATTTTGTAAAGAGCTAATAGAACAGTGCATGGTACTGTTCTATTTATAGGCATGGACAAACCACTGAGGCATCAATGCTGACGTCACCATGAAAGTGACATCTAACCTCCTAACAACTTTTAACAACTGATCTATACAAACACTGCTTAAGCTAACAACTGCTATACAATACATTACATAAATCAACTAAACTACTGCTGGTCCTTCCACTATTTTGACTTCAGCAGTACTTGATAACTACCAGCAGTGCTTGACCCAAAGCAGTAGATTGAACAACAGGTCTTTAGTCTTTGACTTGATCAACGGTTGTAGAGCAGCAGTTGTAAGGATCAGTAGATAGGAGGTCAGCAGATGTTGAAACCACTTTCAAGGGGAGAGACTTGTAACACAACATCTGCTTATTCTGGATCCACTGTCCTGACCCAGTTTTGGCTTTAATTATCTGTTCCTCTGATAGGGTTCAATCCCAACAATCTCCCCCTGGAACAGATAATGCCAAAACCCTTCATTATTGTGGAACTTTATTGCCTCATCAATAGTTCCCTTATCTGACCTTTAAGTTGTAACTCAAAGTCTAGGGCATCTGTGTCATCTTCGTCCCTACTAAGTGGAAGATCAAGGAGATCCTGCATATCTTCAAGACTTAGGCCAAGTGCTTGTTCCCTTGTTATTTTCTTCACTTCTCCACTAGACCTGAACACAGTCAGTACATGGGTCTGTTTGTCAGTTTCCCACTTTAGTACTTTTGAGCCTGGTGGGTTTCTTGGGAGATTTTTATTGGATGAGGTGTTTGGTGATGCAGGCCTTGTGATGAATGTTTGAGCAGTGCTTGCAGGTTGATTCAGGCCAAGAGTTTCAGCTATCATCTTTTTAATGCCTTCCTTTACAAGCTCATCTCCTGCCATTAATTCTGCCACTATTTCAGTATCCAGCTGTTTTTGTTGCCTTCTTTTAAAGATGGCTGCACCAGTTGGAGCAGTCGGTCTCCTGATTTGCAGCTTTGGTGGTCTTTTTGAAACCTCTGCTTCAGGGTAGACAGGTTTTTGTGGAATTTTAGGATCTTTCTTCCTTAATTCCTCCAACCTTTTGTAGGTGGACCTGACTATGTTTTCTTTCCATCTTGCCACTTGATTTTTGGACCCATAGTCAGCAGCAACTAATTCCTCTTTCATTCTCTTCAGCTCTAATGTCTTCTCAGGTACATTCTTTTTGTACTTTGACCAATTTAGAGGAGTGTGTTTGACCTTATTCTTTATCATTTCTTGAATTTTGGCTGCTTCTTGTTCAAGCTCAGGAATGGTCCACTCTTTGTACATATACTTTTCTCCCTTGTACTTCTTGGTTGCCATGATGCTTTCAATGTAGTCTTTTCTCAAAGTTTCATCTGCTCTTTCTGAGATTTGTTGACAAACATTTTTTGCAAATTGCTCTAAGGATCTGACTTGAGTAAATAGAAACTGGTAATGCCTTTGAATATCTTTGTCAGTTTTTCCTTGAGAGTTTCTTTTGGAAATATCCTCTGCCTGTTTAGCCTTAACTTTCAAATATTCTTCAATGTTGTTAGGCCTTGGATATCCTTCAACTGATGGCAACTTCCTTTTAGCAGGATCATCCTTATAGTAGAAGGATTTAATCTCTTCTCTGGCTGCAATGAGTTCAAGAGGATATTGGAAACTTGCAGGAGTAATGATAGGGATTGGTTGTTGTACTGGAGCTGATGAGAGAAGAACAGGGTTTGGAATAAGTGCAAGTGATTGTGAAGATGTTGGTGGTGGTGATGGAGAATCATCATCTGGTATGAAAATCCTTCTCCTTTTTATTGTAGGAGAGGCATATGATGTTTTGGGTGGATTAGTGGTCGTGATTTGAGTGGCAGTGATTTGTGATTGACTAACAGCTGTTGAAACAACTGGTGTTTCAACCACTATTGTTATTACAACAGATGTTGTAAGATCTGGTGTCTTCTGCTTTTTGGCAGGAGGTGATGGTGGTGAGATTGTTTTTAGTGGTGATGGTGGTGATGGTAAGGCAATGGTTGTGGTGTGTGTTGAAGTGATAGCAGATGTTGAAACTACTGAAGTATCAGCAGTTGTTGATACAGCAGGAGTTACAACAATTGTTTGAGTGGAGGTTTGATGTTAGGGGCTTTTGGACAGTGGTTTTGGAGTATGCTTTGTGAGTCTAGATGGTGTGGACTTGGGTTCCCTCACTTTTCTAGTGAGATTCTTTCTTTTTAGCTCAGGATTTTTAACATCCTTTAGCCCAGAACAACCCTGCGCATTCAGCTCCATGTAAGCTCTTTTCTCCTTATTCCATCTTGACATATCATTTGCCGCTTTTTACCCTTTTACACTTGCTATAGCTTCATCAAGTGCATTTTGGGTAACATCAACCTTTTTGCTACCATCTGGCAAGGGAAAGTTTCTGGTCATAGCATTCCTTTCTGGTTCAATGTAGAGGCCATCATCTATTCCCTTCTTCTTCCACTCCTAAATTTTCTCCCCCTTTTTGACATTATCTGGAGGAGGTTGATCAATGAAGAGAATAGTTGGAGGAGCAGTGCCAGTGGTTTTCAATATGTGGGCCTTGATAGCCTTAATGTATGTTTGTGTGTTCTTGAACCTAGACTCCATTGTGTTTCTCAGCTCTTGGACATGTATTGCATGTTGCTGATCAGCCAATTGTTTTTGTTGTTGGAGAAAAGGTTGAAATAGGTTCCATATCTCATCTGCAGCAGGTGCTTGTGGTGGAGTAGGTGCTTGAGGTGGAACAACAGTGGATTGCACCTTTTGTACTGTCAACAACTGCTGCAACATTTCTTTGATTTCTGCAACAGAGTTATCCAGTTTTTCAACTCGTTCCGTCAATTCTAGGTATTTTAAACCATCACCCAAGTTAATGGGATCATCTGATTTCCCACTAGCAGTGGTTGTAACAGGGGTTGATGTAGGGAGTGTACTCCAAACATTAACCCTTGATGCCCCTTTTTCTTGGTACTGGGTCTTCTTCCTTCAACACTTGATAGCTTTTTGATTGTACCAGAGGGTAAAATAAACTCACTGATGGATATCAGAGGTGCTATGGAAGGAATTGCCTCCAAGGAAGTCTTATTAATGTAACCACTGTCCTAATGTAAACTAGTGGGTTCAACACTTGTAGTTGCTGCTTCACTTGGATTACCACCAAGAGTTACTTGTAACTCAAGGGGTGTAACCTCCTCAGGCATTGTTGGTGGGTTAACTATGATTGATACATCAGACCCAGTTATTTGTTGAAGTATATTCTCATTAATAGGTGATTGAGAAGGACTGGTTTGTGCCTGGTTCAAATCAATAGCATCCAACAAGAGTTTAGTTGGTGGGGGAATTGTGGATGTGAGGTTGGGTGTGGAAAGAGAATTGGCCTCGGGCATTGGGCTGTGGATGATGGAAGCAAGTGATTCCGGAGCATCATATTGTGGTGTCCCTATATGTACAACCTGTTCTTTTTGAGAAGAAACAGGAGGAATTTCAGTCATGGGTTGAGATATTTGTACCAACTGCTGTGAGGAAGTAGCAGCAGTGGTTTCTTGTGACTTTTGTGCTGTCACTGGCAGTTGCTCTGGTATCTCATCCTCCAGAGTTGCCTTTTTGATGGGTTTGGGGGGTTTTTGAGTTTTCTTTTGCTTTGGCTTTTTGGTGATTTTAGGTGTGGGTTTCAAAGCAGTTGTTTTGCTACTTTGATCACCTTGAGCAGTGGGCTCAGCAGCAGATACCTGAGGAGCAGTGGTAGCTGCTAAATTCTGCTCAGGCACCTCTGCTTGTGTTTTGCAAGGTGTTGACATTCTTGTGAAAGTTTCAGCAGTTAAGCTGTATATTTTGAAAAATTCACCTTGTTTTATTGCAGAAGCATCATTCTTACCAAGTTTCTTTTCAAAATAATAACTTAAAAATCTTGGAAATAGTAAGAATGCCTTAGTTTCAACATTTTTAACCAGATCATTAAAGATTTCCTGAGAATAATTGAAATTTTCATCTTGAAGAATAGCATATCCCAGATTTTGAATCTTTAATGGTATTTCATTAAAATAGGTGGTTTTTTTTGAAACACACATTAGGAGGGTACGAAATAAGAACCTTGTTGCAGGAGGGAAGAAACCTTTTTGTAAGGTATCCCTCTTCATCATTGTATCTGCATACCCTCTTTCAATAAAGTCAATTTTTAACTCGTTTTTAGGAATAGAAGTTTTACCTTGCTGATCGTCGAGTTGAAAGACTTCTGAGATGGATTGTGGTGTAATTTTGACAGCTTTACCCTTTAGAGAAGAGTTAATGGCTATGACAGTCTCACGTTGTTTGTCAAGGGTTGCATTTTTCCAGAACTTTCTTTGGGTTGCCAAGTAAATTGGTGCATCTGCTATTAACAAAGTTTTATACTTTGATGCAGACATGATATCGATGATGGAGTCGAAAGCATCAGTGGTACCGGGTTTTGTGAGAAGACCCAAAAGGTTGTGAGAAGGTTTGTGTGGAATTTCGATGGGTTTAGCCTTTTGAGAGGCCTCTTTGGAAGCTCTTTGGAAGATGATTTTGAAGTGGATTTAGCGGAAGACTTCGATTTAGTCATTTTGGAGAAGACAAACGAAGAAAGTTGTGAAGGAATTTGTGGAAATGAGATGAAAACTGCTTTGAGAAAAAAAAATTTATGAATTCAATTCGATAGTAAAACCCTGTTTGGGGTTTTGAAAGGGGTTTTATGGAGAAAAAGTGAATGCTGACGTGGCAGCGGTTACAAAAGGTCTGACCACTATGTACTGTCCACGTGCCAACCCTTGATGAAATGAAGGATAGTACTTTTTATGAAAACTACTGATGAAAGGCAGTGGTTACAACGGTAATAAATGGAAGCAGTGGATGATTTTTACTATTAGCAGATAGCACATCAGTGGATACAACACTGATTTTGAGCATCAGTGCTTATCAGGAAAATGAGAGAACAGGGGTTGACTTTCAGCAGTGGACAAACTTTGAAGAAGAGCAGACTTTTGAACAAGCAGTGGTTATGGCAGACCTTTAAGGATTTTAATGAAAAAACTTCATTTTTAGCTATTTTTAAGGATGGATTTTTGATTTTCTGAAAACATTTTAATGCTTTTATTCATAGAAAAACAGGATTTTGCCTGTTATTCCATGTTTAGCATGCCAATCCTAGAGATCAAGCTTTCAAAGGTGGATATGTCTAATGCTTTGGTTAGCACATCTGCCAGCTGATCCTTAGTTGGAACATGATGCAGAGAAATCAAACCTTTTTCATAGCAATCCCTCACAAAGTGATGTCTGATGTCAATGTGTTTGGTGGTTGAGTGAGAAACTGGATTTTTGATGATATTTTCTGCTGCCTGGCTATCCAACATGAGTGGTGTCTTCAAGGCAGTGATACCAAAATCCAGCAACTGATTTTGAAGCCAGAGCAGTTGGGCTGTACAGCTTGCAGCAGCTATGTATTCTGCCTCAGCAGTGGATGTGGAAACAGCTGCTAACTTTTTGCTTTGCCATGAAACCAAGCAATTGCCTAGAAACTGGCACCCTCCTGAGGTGGACTTCCTTGTCTTGTCACATCCAGCAAAGTCACTATCTGAAAAGCCTGAAAGTTGGATATTCCCATTAGCTGGATACCAGATACCAAGTGTGGGAGCACCTTTTATGTATCTGAAGATCCTTTTTACAGCAATGAGATTTGATTTTCTGGGAGCTGATTGACTTCTTGCACAGACATATGTTGCAAACATGATGTCTGGTCTAGATGCAGTTAGGTACAGTAAAGACCCAATCATGCTTCTATAAAGTGTTTGGTCAATCAGCTCATCCTTTTCATCAGACATGACTAGCTTATTGGTTGCCATGGGTGTGTTGCATGGTTTACAATCATTCATATCAAATTTATTTAAAAGTTCTTTAGCATATTTGCTTTGATGAATGAAAGTTCCATTTTGCATTTGCTGAATTTGGAGACCAAGAAAGCATTGTAGCTCACCCATTGCACTCATTTCAAACTCAGCTATCATGAGTTGCCTAAACTCTTCACACATGTTATTACATGTGCTTCCAAAAATAATGTCATCCACATAAATTTGGACAATCATTAAATCCTTTCCTCTCCATTTTAGAAACAGTGTTTTATCAATGGTACCTCTTTTGAAACCATTTGAGAGTAGAAAGGTGGAAAGAGTTTCATACCAGGACCTAGGTGCTTGTTTCAGGCCATACAAGGCTTTGTTTAGCTTGTAGACATGATCTGGATAAAATGGATCCTCAAAACCTGGAGGTTGACAAACATACACCTCTTCTTGCATTGTACCATAGAGGAAAGCACTTTTGATATCCATTTGGAACACCTTCATGTTGTAGTTGACAGCAAAGGCCAGGAACAATCTTATAGCTTCCAATCTTGCTACAGGGGCAAATGTTTCCTCATAATCAATCCCCTCTTCCTATCTGTAACCTTGAACCACAAGCCTGGCTTTATTCTTGACAACAATGCCCCTTTCATCAGTTTTGTTTTTGAAGACCCACTTTGTGCCGATGGGGCTTACATCTTTTGGCAGTGGTACAAGCTCCTATACTTGTTGTCTTTTAAATTGTTGGAGCTCTTCTTGCATGGCTTCTTCCCAGCTGTTGTCTTTCAGTGCCTCTTGGTACTTGACTGGCTGATGGAGTGATAGAAAACCAGCAAAAAGACAAATGTTTTGGGTTTGGCTTCTTGTAAGCACCCCTTCATTGATGTTTCCAATGATTTTATCAGGTGGATGAGATCTCAAGAAGATTAAATCTCCTTGGTATGGTATGATGGCATTTGTTGGTGAAGGCTGCAAATGTGTATCATCTGAGCTAACCACTGCTGGTGACTTTGATGATCCAACAGTGGCTTCAAAAGGTGGTGGAATAGGAGGCAAAGGTGTGGACACATGTTGACTTTGATCCACTGTTTGAGGACCTTTATCAACAGTGCTTGATGATGTGGAAGCAGTGGTTAAGGGGCTACTGTGGTCAACAACTGTTGAGGTAGCAGTGGTTGAGCTTTGACAGCTGTTTTGAACATCTGCTGCTCTTCCCATGTTGACAGACTTTTGAGGAATGATGATTTCATATCCATAGTCTGGTGTTGAATCCTCTGATGGACCTGCACTGTTAGTCTTGACAGCAGTATTTTCAAAAGTGAATTTATCAAGATCAAACAAATCTGCAGGATTTGCTGGGATTTTCATTGATGAAAGTTCATTGAACTTTACATTCAAAGTCTCCTCCACTGTTTTGGTCCTTGTGTTAAACACTTTGTAGGCCTTAGCAGTGGTTGAATATCCCAGATGATATCCACAATCAATTTTGGTTGCAAACTTAGAAATGGAATCTTTTAAGTTTAAAATGAAGCATTGGCAACCAAAAATTTTGAAATATGAAATCAATGGCTTTATTTTATACAGCAGTTCATAGGCACTCTTTTGACGCCTGGGGTTGATTAAAACTCTATTTTGGACATAGCAAGCAGTGTTTACTGCCTCTGCCCAAAAAGTTAATGGCAAACCTGAATCAGCAAGCATGGTTCTGGCAGCCTCAATCAAAGTTCTGTTCTTTCTTTCAACAACCCCATTTTGTTCTGGTGTTCTTGGAATGCTGTATTGCCTCACAATTCCTTTTGACACACAGAAATCATCCAACTCCTTGTTCCTGAACTCTGTGCCATTGTCACTTCTGAAGATTTTTACTGGAAGGTCAAACTGCTTTTCAACTTGTTTCACAAAGTCTTGCAGAATGCCTGCAGTCTCATCTTTTGAGTGTAAAAAGTAAGTCCATGTAAACCTAGAAAAGTCATCAACTATAACCAAACAATACCTCTTTTTCTTAAGACTCATGACTTTTACTAGGCCAAACAAATCCATATGAAGCATTTGCAAACATTTGGTTGTTTTGGACTCATCAATGAATTTGTATGAGCTTTTATGTTGTTTTCCTTTTAGGCAGGAAACACAATGCTCAGGACAGGTGAACAGTTTTTGAGGTAAACCTCTTACTAACCCCTGTTTTGAAATAGTAGTGATTGTCTTGAGATTTGTGTGCCCCAATCTTCTGTGCCATAGTTCTGTCTCTTTGTTTGAAGCAGCTGAGAACAGACAGGCATCAGTTCTGGGGCTCTCTTTTGACATATCCACCACATAAACATTGCCACTTCTTTGAGCAACAAGTTTGGTTTTTCCAGAATTGATTATTGCTTCAATCTTTTCAACCATTTCTGGTCCAACAATCCTACAACACTCCTTTGTGAAGAATGACCCGTACCCCTTATCACTCATTTGTGAAACACTTAGGAGGTTGAATTTTAGATTGTCTATCAGATTGACATTTTCAAATTTTACATTTCCAGACTATACTGTACCATACCCCAAAACTTTCCCTTTACTATTATTACCAAAGGATATGTCACCCCCTCCATGGATTTTGAAATCTTTGAGAAGGGCTTTACATCCTGTCATGTGCCTGGAGCCTCCACTATCTACATACCAAAGACTATCTAAGCATGCAGAAGCTCCCTGCACATGAAGTAAAAGGATTAGTTCATTAGGGTCTCCAAAGCCAATAAGTCTTTGGATGGGGTCTCAACAGTGTCTGGGATGAGTTCAAATGCATGGGCAGTAGTTAGGTCAGGGGTTTGGACTATTTTAGGACTATTTCTTTCTAACCACTGTTGTGGGTTTTGACTAATCACATGTTGATAACCAAAAGGATGCTTGTTCACTCTTGGTTTAGAGGGCCTTTTGTAGGTCTCATAAACGTGTGGAATCCTTTGGTAAGATGATTGTCTCTTGCCTTTTCTGAATTGGTTGGCAGGGGGTGCATCAGTCACTTGAACATCTCTTTGAATAG
>JARYGA010032410.1:0-29492 GCA_030545235.1 Helianthus tuberosus | reverse complement strand
GTAAGTGCAACCAGGTGTTGCAGCTTTCATTTTCTTAAGGAATGGGGCTTGCATCCCATCATTATCGTTATTATTGTTGTTGCCGCCTCCATTTACACTATTACTGAAATTGTCGTTGCGAGTACGTTTACTGGGAATAATTGGTTGAGGTTCAACTGGATTTCGGGCAGCAGCAAAGATTGCTGGAATAGCATTGGCTATTCCTTGAGCAACAATGTTTTCTATATCTTGCCTATTAAGAAAGTGATCCTCATTGTTTTGCTCAGATTGGTTAACTTCATTAACTGGCTCATTGACGGCGTGTTCCATCTGATAATTTTCAATATTTAAATGTATAAATTATTGGCACAAAAGAAAATAAATAATAATTAGTTACAATAAAACAATCACACATAATCATGTCAACATGTATAGCCAAAATCGTCGACTTTGCGACGTTGATCTTTTTATATATTAGTATGCATCCATACACACCAGTTATATTACAAAAGTTTTATTTTAAGTTATTTTATATGATTATATTTTTATTAATATTTATTATTATTTTATTTATTAAACACACAACCACATATGATCCCCGTCAGCTGGCACTTCAGAAACGGCGTTCCCTCTCGTCGTATTTCCAAGATATCCTCTCCCCCACTTCCCGGATTCTATTTCCTACGTCCACCAGCTCCTCGCCATAATGGCGGAGTTCAGCCAAGTTCTCAGTGCTCATAGGTGGGTTTGGTGCAGGCTCTGGGTCAAACTGTGGGAAAAAGGTATTAGGGTTATTCAAAAGATTCTGAAATTGCCAATCACTTGTCCACCATTCTTCCAGCTCTCCTGGTAGAAGTTGGTGGCTGACAATGGGGTCTGGGATAGCAGGTTCCAAATTAACTGGAAGTTGTGATTCAATTGGGTAATTGAAGAGGTCTTCATTGGCAGGTCCAATGAGGTCACAATTTGCCAGTTTACGATCAAGCTCTTCCCAGGGTGGCATTTCCTGGGCTTGCCCTGAACTTTCCCCGATCTCCTTTCCTTTGCCTTTATCCTTGGGATCCTCAGTCCTTTTAATCCTTTGTGCAGCTGGCTTCTTCCTCCGTACGCGTCTCCAGCCTACGATTCTCCTTCTCTTTTTCATCTTGGGTTTCTCCTGGGCTTGAGCCTGGAATTCCATGGGTTCTTCAGTGTCGGCCAGATAATCGGAAAAGTCTCTGGAAACTTCCATACCAACAGAATGGATATTGAGATTCTGAAGAGCTTCAGACAACTCATTCATGCTGTTTAGCAGATACAGAGAAAACACACAATTGCAAGTTAAATTTTCACAGATTCACAGAGTGGCAATTTGAGGAAATAAGTATTTCTAAATACTTAATTGGCTTAAATCAGTGGCTCTGATACCATTTTTTCTGTCACGGCCCCCGTCCCGGTGTCACCCGGTCCAGGAGCCGCGGGACAGAAACCCGTGGTATTTATTATTTGAGTTGACAGCGGAAGTTTTAACAGGATCTTTAAAAACTTGAAAATGCCCATTTATTTTATTTCATAATTTGGGACAAAACCCCGTAATTTACAATAGAGGAATTTCACGAGGAAATTCCCTGTTTTACAAAACATGTTTATTTATTTAACTGAGCCACCACTTCAAGCTTAATTAGTACTCCGTAGCACTTTTCCTTGATTCACAGTAGGTCACCTGAAACATGTTTAAAAATATTTTATCAGCGGGGAAATACTGGCGAGTCACTCGATTTCAATAAAATGACACATAGTTATAAATTACAGCATAAGAGCGATTACAATGGCTACTATCTTATTTTTATCTGGCGTCGTGTCACACCCTGGTGACGATGGTCATACCACTATTGGGTCCTTTCACCCAAGTAGTGATGATTATCACTGTTAGGTTTGTTAACCTAACCGTGAGAGATTAGTAATGTGCACAATACCCCACTAGCTAGTGATTCAAGATAACCACGACTTAATCCCTGTAATTATAACTTTTGAAAACACTTTGAGATTTGACTAAAATAGTTGATAAAAAGAGAATGACTCACATTGCAGGTTTATACGGGCAGAGTTTAGCCTACTGATTTAGCCTTGTAACCTAATTTAAACAACAATGCATACGAAACTAGGTCAGTAACTTAGGCAAGAAATTCCTTGTAAGTGCAACCAAGCGTTGCAGTTTTCATTTTCTCAGGAAGTGGGGCTTGCATCACATCATCATTATTGTTATTGTTATTGTTGCCACCTCCATTGACACTATTAATGAAGTTGTCGCCGTGAGTACATTTGCTGGGAATAATTGGTTGAGGTTCAACTGGATTTCGGGCAGCAGCAAGGATTGCTGGAATAACATTTGCTATTCCCTGGGCAACGATATTTTCTATATCTTTCCTATTAAGAAACTGATCTTCATGGTTTTTTTCAGACTGGTTAACTTCGTTAACTGGTTCATTGTCAGCGTGTTCCATCTGATAATTATCAATATGTAAATATGTAAATTATTGGCATAAATTTAATAATTATTCAGAATAAAATAATCACACAGAAGCATGTCAACACGTATAGCCAAAATTGTCGACCTTGCGACGTCCATTTTTATATATTGTAGTATGCATCCGTACACACTAAATATATTACAAAAGTTTTATTTTTAGTTATTTTTATATGATTATATTCTTATATTATTATTAAACATATACTCCCACAATCACACAACCACAGTCAGCTGGCATCTCAGAAACGACGTTCCCTCTCGTCGTATTTCCATGAGATTCTTTCTCCCACATCCCTAATTCGGTTTCCTGCATCAATCAGCTCCTCGCCATAGTGACGGAGTTCAGCCAAATTCTCAGAGCTCATAGGTAGGTATGGTGCAGGATCAGGGTCAAACTGAGGGAAAAAGGTATTAGGGTTATTCAGGAGATTTTGAAATTGTCAGTCAGTGGTCCACCATTCTTCCAGCTCTCCTAGAGGTCGGGGGTGGATAATAGGATCTGGGATAGCAGGTTCCAGACTGACTGGAAGTTGTGCTTCCGCTAGGTAATCGAAGAGGTTTTCATCGGCAGGTCCGATGAGGTCGTTATTTGCCAGTTGGCGATCCAGCTCCTCCCAGGGTGGCATTTCCTGGGCTTGCTCTGAACTTTCTCCGATCTCTATTCCTTTGCCTTTATCCTTCGGATCCTCGGTCTTTATAACTTTCTGTGTTGCTGGTTTCTTCCTACGCACACGCCTCCAGCCTACAAGTCTTCTTTTCGTTTTCGGCTTAGGTTTTTCTTGAGGTTGGGCTTGGAATACCATTGGTTCTTCAGTATCAGCCTGGTAGCCAGTGAAGGTACCGGTGGTATCCATATCTGTGGTATGGATAGTAAAATTTTGAAGTGCTTCTGATAGTTCATTCATGCTGTTAGTATACATGAAGAAACACACAAAATTCTAAGTTAAAATTTTGTAAATTAGATTTTAATAAAATCACAGAAGGGCAATCAGAAAAAAAAAAATTAAGTATTTCTGAATACTTAATTGGCTTAAATCAGTGGCTCTGGTACCACCTTTTTCTGTCACGGCCCCCGTCCCGGTGTGACCCGGTCCAGGAGCCGCAGGACTGAAAACCCGTGGTATTTATTATTATTGAGTTGACAGCGGAAGTTTAACAGGATCTTTTAAAACTTGAAACTGCCCAATTATTTTATTTCATTATTTGGGATAAACCCCGTAATTTACAATAGAGGAATTTCACAAGGAAATTCCCTGGTTTACAAAACATGTTTATTCATTTTATTGAGCCACATCTTCAAGCTGGTTAGTGCTCCGTAGCACTTTTTCTTGATTCACAGCAAGTCGCATGAAACATGTTTTAAAAATATTTTATCAGCGGGGAAATACTGGTGAGTCACTCAGTTTACATAAAATGACACATTAGTTATAAATTACAACATAAGAGCGATTACAATGGCTACTATCTTATTTTTATCTGGCGTCGTGTCACACCCTGGTGACGATGGTCATACCACTATTGGGTCCTTTCACCCAAGTAGTGATGATTATCACTGTTAGTTTGATGAACCTAACCGTGAGAAATTAGTAATGTGCACAATACCCCACTAGCCAGTGATTCAAGATAACCAAGACTTAATCCCTGTAATTATAACTTTTTGAAAATAATTTGAGGTATTGTAAAACAGTTGATAAAAAGAGAATGACTCACATTGCAAGTTTAGACGGGCAGAGTTTAGCCTACTGATAAGCCTGATAACCTAAATTAAATGACAATGCATACGAACTAGGTCAGATGCAACATTTACGATAACTCACGAGATTAAAACCCTCAAGACGAATGACAAAGTGCAATACTTAAACATCCATCGAATTTACGACGAATGACAAAGTATAGCCCGAGTTTGAGCAGCACTTAAACATCCATCGGATTGGTTTCAATCCATCGGACATTTAATCATAGCAGTGATCGAGTTAATACCCTGTAGCGTAGCAGCGTTCTACTACTGTTAATTTACGATTTGAAGCAGTAAACTTCGTTTTTTTATCAAAATTTTCGACACAGTATGAAAGCCCCATGCACAAGCTATTTATAGCTGGTTTTTGGGTTTTACGCGGCCTGCGTAAACCCACACTTAAGCTTTACGCGGCCCACGATGGGCCCTAGTCTACGTGTAGGGCTGGGGTGTCACGAGTAGGGTTGCAACGTGTGAGACACCTGGCCCGGCATGCTTATCTGGTCAACATTAAGTTGACGCAGCCCGCATAAGCATAAGCTTACCGTTTACACGACCCGCCTGAAACTCAAATTTCTTGTTTTCTTGGTTTTTTATGCACATTAGGGTTTCAGGGGTCCGGATTTTCACCTACGGGTCGTTTTTTGGGACATTTTTGTAAGTCCTTACATTGAGTGTCCTGCATAAAAGAAGTCTTTTAGCAATTATATCAAGATCCAATAACATATACTGAAATGACAGACAATTGGACTTTTCAGCTTGCAGCAGTATCATAGTATTCTTCTAACAGTTGTTGTGTAACAACTGCTTGTGCTTAATCAAATATTCTAGACATATTGTCTAGAAATTGATATCCCCTTGTTGTAAACGTCCACACTCTTGATGTTATGACCTTCTGAGCATGATGGTTCTTTGACAAACATGCTCTCAACATATGCTGAGTTTTTGAGGGTCCACTTTTTTTTTAATTCTCATCTTTTGGTGGTGGAACGAGTTTTAAACTTGTTTTCCGTGAACTGTTGAAGCTCCTCTTATCATGACAAACACCCAACTTTCTGTCTTTTAGTGCCCCAATGGTACATGACAAGTTGATGGAATGGTAGAAAATCAAGAAGAGGACAAAAGCTTTGGGATAAACTTTATATGAGAATCCCTTTTCAATTGATGTTGTCAAGGTTTGGTAAAATGGATGAAGTTTAAAAAGGAGCTGATGTTCAAAATGTGAGGCTGCAGATGTGAATCACCTGAGCTAACATCTGTTGGTGATTATTGATGATCCAACAGCTGTTTGAGATGAAGGTGAAAGTACATAAAATGTGGGTTTGACATACTGGTGATTTTTATCCATTTTTGATGGAGTTTATCAAACAATGGTTTGGGGTGGAGTGGTGGTAACAATTAGAAGGCTACTTTGGTTAAACACTGTTTATTTATCAGTGGATGAGCTTTTACAACTGCTTTGAACGGCTGCTGCTCAAATGAAAGACATGATTTTGACTCGTGAGAACACAATATCATATCAACATCTGTTGATGGAGATTTTGAATTTCCTGCAATATCAAATACTTGACAGGCAAATTTTAGTTACAAGTTTATCAGTATTATCAAAATATCAGAATTCTCAGGAAATTTAATGAAGGTTTTCCACATGCCCAGCCCTTGCTTATAACACTTTAGATATAGGCAGTGGTTGAGTATCCCAGATGATTACCATACTTTACTTTGACCATACATTTTGTGTTCTAATCTTTTTGACAATTTTAGAGAATAACATGTACAACCAAAATATTTGTAGTTTGTTAACAATCCATTGTTATTGTTTTGAGCACGAGTTCATGAAATGACTTGAATATAACACAATCTTCATTTGATCTATTTTCAAGGAGTTATATCACCCAAAAAAAATGAAAGGGTTCAACATCCTGATAGGTGAAAGAGCTTTTACTATCTAAAACAAGTAAAAGTGCAAAACATATCATTCCAAAAATGAAGAATAATATGTCCTGTTTTATTTAAAAAGAACATTTACAAGAAAAATAAGTAAGGGTTTTCTGAAAATAGTATCAAATAGATTTGGTGTATTTTCAAAGTCAATGTACCTTTTAATCAGATCAGAATCACCTCATTCTCAAGATAAAGAAAATGGTCAGTGGTCATTGTTATGAATCAAATTTTCATTCCCACTTTTTGGTACCATTATCTTGTCAGAAGATTACAACTATAAGGTTGTCTGCTCACAATGGTTTTGAAGGCTCTTTGTGAA
Source organism: Helianthus tuberosus (assembly GCA_030545235.1). NCBI lineage: Eukaryota > Viridiplantae > Streptophyta > Magnoliopsida > Asterales > Asteraceae > Helianthus > Helianthus tuberosus. The sequence goes on along the minus strand of JARYGA010032410.1, from coordinate 23,006 downwards.
CCTTATTACCATGTGAAAAGTTTCTGAAAATTTGGCCTAATCCTCTTTATTTAATAATCAAACTGGTGATACCTTTGTTACCTGAACTCCCTGATACGGTGAATACTGAAATACATACTGGAGGGTTTTTGAGGAAAAGTTCTTAATCCAAAATCATCTTTCAGCAATGTTTTAGGAGATTTAGCATTACTCATGATCTGGGCTTCTAAATACCAACACATAACCTTTGTAGGATCCTAATCTCTTATCACAAGTGATTTGAATAGATTTCTCCTCCTTTTGACAACTCTGGTATTTTCTACCAAAAGTTTGGAGTTGATCCCTGATTATGTTTGATGTATATTATAGAACTGCTAGTTTTCTTATAACGTTTCAACAAAATTGATTTGATCATTGTGAAGGATTTTTCAACCTGTTTTTCAACATATAAGATTAAGTAGCTAAAGTTTTATTTACCTCTTTTAATGTTAACAAAGACACTAAAGCTTTTAACTCAACATAGACCTTTGTTGACATGAGGTGACACCTTAGCAACAGTCACGATGGAATCATCATAGTTATTCAACATAAACACTGAATCTATAATGATTTTATTCATGATACTTCCAGTGTTACGTGACTCCAACGTATTAGATAACATCTTGGTTATTTACAGAGTTTTTGAATAATCAACTTTGATGTGATTAATCGTTACTCTGTTTTTCAACTAAATACGATCAACCTTAGCATCAATAAATTTTGAGTTGAACTGTTATGTCAAATTGATTGTTAGATCGAATTTGACTGTCCAGGCTCTGATACCAATTTTTAGGATCTGAGGTCCTCATCATTGAGTTTGTTTGTAATAATTGAACAATGAATGAATGTAAAACAGAGATCTAATGCAGCGGAAATAAAACAAACTTTGTAAACACAATAAAAGGAACAATAGTTTTAATAAACATGTGAATCTCATTAGAGTCGAATGATTATAATCAAAAGATTACATGCATGCTTACATACTAAAACTCCCCCTCAGCTCGAGCTCCATGGTTGATCGTACAAGATAATAGAATTGAAGGAGAAAACTCCTTGAATAGAACAGTGCAATATGTTCTATTTATAGTGCACATCAAACCACTGAAGCATCTAAGCTGACGTCACCATGAAAGTGACACTTAACAACCTAACAACCTACAACCACTGATCTAATACAAGCACTGTTGTCAAACAGCTGATTACAATACAAAATACAAAGACAGACTAAACAACTGTTTCTTCATACCACTGCTTCAGCCCTAGCAGTGCTTTGGTCTTCAGCAGCACTTGAGTCAAGGCAGTAGATTGACCATCAGTACTTAGTCTTCAATAGTCTTTGGATGGACATCAATTGTTTTAGACAACAGTTGTTGTAGTAGAACAGTTGATAGAAGACATCAGTTGTTAGAATCACTTTTAAGAGGAAAGTCTAGTGCAAACCACTGCTTATGTAGAATCCACTGTTCTGAACCAGTTTTGGCTTTACATCATCTATTCCTCTGTAGGGTTCAATCCCAACACTTTCTCCATAAAACGCTCTACCCGAGTCCTCCAATATCATGTTATGCAAAATGATACACGTATACATGACGTTTCTCATTTTACTTTTTTCAAGTATCCTCGACGGCTGCGTGATGATAGACCATCTTTTCTTTAACACACCGAAAGCCCGCTCGATATCTTTTCTTGCTGACTCTTGTTTTTTCTTGAAATACAATCTTTTTTCGTCATCTGGACACGAAAGACTTTTTACCAAAGAAATAAGAAATTTTAAAGAAATTTTTACCAAAGAAATAAGAAATTTTAGAATAGGTTATATATATAATAAAATAAGAATTTTTTTTTAATATTGGACCGTTTGACAACGGTCAAATTTGACCATTCCTCCTCGTTCCACGCGATTTCAGTCCGTTATCATGGTGGCGAACGATCAATAGCGCCCCGGCATAGCACCGGGGGTGTGGTCCGATGGCGCCCTTGGGCGCTATAGAGTGCTAGCTGGGTTGGGTGGCGCCCCCACACCCTCCAGCCTAACATGGTCCAACTAGTCGATATTTAGCTCGGTTTGGATGGTATAAGACTGTGGGGTATGGTGGGGCTTGGGTTGGGGGCATGAGTGTTGACACGTGGAGTTGGAGCCCCCCCCACCGCCTAGTGACGTGTCCGTGGAGTATGGCGGGGCGTGGGTGCACCGCTTGGGTTGGCAGATTATTACAAAAAATTTAAAAAATTCACACAACATTTATAAAAAAAAAACCTAAAATTTTATTAAATTTTTAAAAATTACATAATCCTAAAAATTACATAATTCCTAAAAATTACAAAATAAAAAACCTAGAGCGTTAGGTAAATTTCAAAAAGGGCGATCTTGTCGAACGTCTTTCGCTCCTTCCCTCGAAACTCAATGTTCGCCACCGCCACCCGGTCCTCGTGGCTTAACTCGCCGCTCGGAACGACTTCGTAGTAAGCCTTGAAATGATCGAGCTTGGGCCGTAGCTCGCGCCTTTTATGTTGGCACGCGTTGAGGTTGTGGCGGTCGTGTCCGACGTTATGTCGGTAGCTTGCGAATGCTTCCGGCCAATATCGTGTTTGGCCGGGTTGCCGCCCCTTCATGAGAGCCAATTCTTCCTCGTGGGTCCAAGATGCCATCTTCTTCGGGTTGGGGTAACGGGTTCGTGGGATCAAGTGGGTAGCAGGTGGGGTAGCGGTGGATAGCGACGGTTTGGGATGGGGTAGCCAGTGGGGTTTGGGGTTACATTTATAGGGGATGTTAGGGGTTGGGGTGACCGCTTGGCTTGGCCAAACGGTTGGAATTTAAAATTCAAACCTGCTATGACATGGCGGGGCAAAGCGAATAGATGGCCGCCACATCGGATCTTAAGACCGCCCCACGCCCGGCTTCAAACCCATGCCCCAAGGGCCACGCCCCAACCCAAGCCCACCCGGGGTAGTGGCTTGGGTGTTTTCCCCCAACCCACGCCCCAACCCAAGCCCCATATCCCATAGTCTAAACGATTTTTGAAATATTTAGACCATAGGTCGTAGGGTTTAAACTAAATACTTGGATCAGAACCTTGATGTTTGCATTTAATTTGGTAAATGAGTAACTCATAGCTGTAGCTGGTTCTCTGTGGACCAGCAATAATGGCAGTTCATGACTAAGTATGTGTGAATTTGGTTGGACAAAATTAGCCCATAAACATAATAAAGTCGATCTTCTATTTAGATCAGGGGCGGACCCTAAGGCTTGTCGGGCGGAGCCCGGGCTACGGCTCAACTTTTTACTAGAAGGGTAAAAAAAAAAAAAAATTTCGATTTTTATACATAGGACACCCCTGAACAAGTACGAGGACACCCCTCAAAAAATTTTTTACAAAATAATAAGCCTAGTAGTTCTAGTGTTTACAAAATAATAAACCATTATATTAGAGGCTTTAAGTGCAGACCATTATATTCGGTAAGATTCAAATGCAGACCATTATATTAGGATTATTAGCCCACTTGGCTCATGAGCCCAAATGCCCAATTAAGTAATAATAGCCCAAAGTCCAGCTGATTATTTTGGGCGGCATATCAAACGTCAGACTTACGATTACGATCAGAGAGGAACACGGCATTGGCAACACGCAACAGAACAGAATCAGATCATACGATTTAGTGATTTACGATTATACGAAGTTACGAACACAGAACAATCGACAGTCCGACTGCAGCCTTGTTTCGATTTCGATTTCGATTTTCGAATAACAACAGGTTTGTTTCGATTTATATTTTCGAACATATTGTTTGATTTGACTGAAAATTGTTACTTGTTAGTTTGATGAATGATGATTGATAATGTTTCGATAATCGGCACTATTATCGATTACTTGGTTCCGTTATGAGTGCTAGATTTTGTTTAGAAAACTCTTTACCCTTTCGTGGCCATGATGAGTCGGAAGAATCTAATTCTCAAGGTATGTTTCTTTCGGTGTTAAACTTGATTAGTACTAACCACCCGGAAATTGGAAAGTACACATTAGGGAACGCAAAAAAGAACAATAAACTGACATCGCCAAATATTCAAAAGGAGATTATTGAATGCTTTTCAAAGGAAGTAACAAAAAGCATTTGTGCACAAATTAAAGATGATGTGTTTGGGTTATTGGTAGATGAAGCTAGTGATGTTTCTTTAAAGGAGCAAATGGCTGCTGTTGTTAGATTTGTTGATAAACTTGGGGCTGTTAGAGAGAGTTTAATCGGAATTGTTCATGTGAAAGACACGACTTCTATAACTCTTAAAGAAGCCATTGATGATTTATTAGCAAGCAACCAGTTAAGCATAAAGCAAGTAAGTAATAAAATTCATAGATTCTTTACATTATTGTAATAATCATTATTTTTTATGTTATAATTCTTTTTTGTTTTAGGTGAGAGGGCAAGGTTATGATGGTGCAAGCAACATGCGGGGAGAATTTAATGGGTTAAAAGCGTTGATTTTGAAAGATAACCCGTCAGCACATTACATCCATTGTTTTGCTCATCAACTTCAGTTGGTTATTGTGGCTGTTGCAAAAAAACATAGCGGTGTCAAAACTTTCTATGAGTTCCTTTCCATGGTTGTCACTACGGTTTCAGCTTCTTGCAAACGAAAAGATATGTTAAGGGAGGAAAAAAAAGGCTAGAGTGGAAAAAGAATTACTTGAAGGTGAAATTAAAACGGGTAAAGGATTAAACCAAGAGGTTTCCCTAGCACGACCCGGTGATACGTGATGGGGTTCACATCATAGAACCATCATCAGTTTGCTTAGATTGTTTCCGGAAGTTGTGACCGTACTCCAATATGTTAAAGAAGATGGAGATTGCAGTCAACAACGAACAAATGCAAAAGGTATTCTATCGTATTTTAAAAAACTCGAGTTTGTTTTTTATATGCATTTGATGGGAGATATATTAAGTTACACAAATGCTCTTTCAAAACACCTTCAACAAAAAGGTAAAGATTTATTAGAAGCGGCCAACTTGATAAATGGTACAAAACGAGCATTAAATGCTTTAAGACAAAATGGGTTTGAGCCGATGTTGGAAAAAGTGACTTCCTTTTGTCAAAAATACAACATTGCAATGTTGGACATGTCGGAAAGTTATGGTAACCCAAGAAACCGAAAGAATGTCATTACAAATCGACATCATTTTGAGGTTGACATTTTTAATGAGGTTTTAGACATGCAAATTCAAGAATTAGGAAGTCGATTTAGTGAGGTAACAACTACTTTGATAAAAAATATGTCGGGTTTAAATCCTTCTAACGGTTTTTCTAAGTTTGACCCATCGAAGATATTGGCGTTTGCTAAGATGTACCCGGATGATTTTACTACACAAGAAATAGGGACTCTTTTGGGTGATATTGAGTCATTTCGTCACACAATAAGCGATGATGATAACTTTGACAACTTGAATGGAATAAGTGATCTTGCGCGTCTTATGGTTGAAACGGGAACGCATATTTCTTGTCCTTTAGTTTATCGGGTAGTTAAGTTAGCTTTGCTTGTACCGGTTGCAACGGCAACCGTTGAAAGATGTTTTTCGAAATTGAAGTTTGTCAAGACGGATTTACGCAATCGAATGGGCCAAGAATATTTGAACAATGCTATGGTTTGTGCGGTCGAAAAGGATTTTTTTTGTGAAGTTAAGGACGACGATGTGATGGAACGATTTCAAGCTATGAAAAAAAGAAGAGGACAAATCTATTAGGTAATTTTTTTACTTTATTTATTTATTGTCGTTTTTTTTAATATTGTATGATTGCACTGTAAAAAAAATTTTTTTTGGGATACCCCTGAATTTATGTTCTAGTTCCGCCACTGATTTAGATGAATAAAATTTAGACATACTTGACCCGTTTACTCGTTATCTGCTTTGTACATTTGTATCGGTGCAACATGTAATGTTTTTAGCAACTCTAGTGAGAAGGATGGGCTCACAATAATCACTCGCGAAAGTATAGTGGGTGCCCGGGGGTTCACCCGTCCACCCCAATGTTTCGATTAGTAGTGTATAAGTTCCGATTTTTCGTCCAAAAAATTTAAAATTATATAGGATCGTCCCCTGATTATTTTTCCTAAATTGTATATCATAAATATTTAAAAACTTTGTATATAAATGATGGGTTGTTTGGTAAATATACACTTTGTTTTATTTGGAACTATTATTATTTGACCCGACTTGAATGGTATAGCCAACTCGACCCGACCCGACCCGAAACATAACGATTGGAAAAAAAATTTGGGTCCTATCACTTTACGCCCCCTCGAAACTTTTGGTCAAGCTCCGCCACGTCAATAATTGATTCTGAAATTGCACAACGTGGTGGGGCTTAATTTCAAAAATGAGTTTAACCACCTTCCATATCGTTTCCCAGCCAAACTAAACGTATAGTAGCTACAAAAGGTAGAGCAGATACACAGGCAAAACAAACACTTACGCCTACCAAGGTACCTGTTTAACTCTAACATGGCGTCTCTAAGAACTCTTATCCGCTATCATGTTCCCAGAGAGGTGCAAGTCTAGCAAATCATGCTTAATCTGCTTATCCTATGTTACTTTGGGTATGCCCCCGCTCCTCTCACTAGTGTCATTCTCTGTCTCATCTTCACATGTCAAAGCATCTTAAACTCCCCTCCCTTATCTTATTTGAGATACACGCTACCCAAAATTTCTCTCGAAAAAACCTCGTTTCTTACTTGGTCCATCTTTGTGAGCTTAGACATCCATCTCAACATCGTTATATCTACTACGTCCATCTTTTGTGCTTGTGTCTTCTTGGTGGCCCAACAATCGGTTCCAAATAGAGTTGTAAACGAGCTAAGCTACTCGTGAGCTACTCGAGATCTGCTCGAAACGAGCCGAGCATAAACAAGCCTGAGCGCGAGCATAAAAACAAGCTTTTTCAGTAAATGAGCCCGAGCCTGAGTTTCAATTATCGGTCACGAGTTGGCATGCAACCTAAACGAGTCTATTATATATATATATATATATATATATATATATATATATATATATATATATATATATATATATATATATATATAGTGGGGATCCCGCAAAAAGTGTGTTTTTCCTAGAAAGTGTAGGAAGCGATATGGGCCATCAGATGAGTGTGTTTAATGGTTGAGATCATTTTGATGGCATTTTTGTAATATACGTGTCTTTAAAATAGGTTAATTTAATTGATTGGGGTAAATGTGTCATTTAATTGTTTTAAATAAGGAAATAACTACCAATCATATAACCACCTAAAAAAGTGTCGCAATTTTTTCTCTCTCTCTCTAATCCCTTACATTTGAAAACACCAAATCATACAAAAAATAACGATAAATCGGATCTAGATGTGTTCATAGTAGTGTGATTTAGCGATAAAACACAATGTGATGAACTAGCGACTGACTGCTAAAACACAGCATCAAGAATGCCAAAATCATATCAACCAGTAACTGATAAAACACATTAACTAAAACCAGTAACTAATAAAACACATTGTGATGAAACCAGTAACTGATAAAACACAACGACAAAAATCCTCTAATTAATCCAATGATAAACTATTAAAACACAATGGTATTAGTCTGTTAGCTGGTAAAACACAATGTCAAGAAATCCTCCAGCAAATCAAACAAAAAATCAAGTTAATACTCAATGGTAATAGTCCGTTTGCTGGTAAAACACAATGTCAAGAAATCCTCCAGCAAAATCAAACAATAAATCAAGTTTTGTACTCAATGGTATTAGTCTGTTTGCTGGTAAAACACAATGTCAAGAAATCCTCTAGCAAATCAAACAAAAAATCAAGTTTAATACTCAAAGGTATTAGTCTGTTTGCTGGTAAAACACAATGTCAATAATTCTTCCAGCAAATCAAACAAAAAATCAAGTTTAATACTCAATGGTATTAGTCTGTTTGCTGGTAAAACACAATGTCAAGAAATCAAGAAATCCTCCAGCAAAAATCATTGTATGGATTGTATGATTTAAATTAAAACTATTAAAACACAATGGTATTAGTCTGTTTGCTGGTAAAACACAATGTCAAGAAATCCTCCAGCAAATCAAACAAAAAATCAAGTTAATACTCAATGGTAATAGTCTGTTTTGTAACGCCCTAAATGTTTAAACCCAAAATTTGCAGCGGAAAACACATAATTAAATTTTCTTTAATGATATTCTTTCTTAAATTAAATACATTAATCCCATTCTAAAATTTGATTAACTACTAACACACATATATCCAATTAAGTGACCACATACACACCCACGTACAATCCATGTCTTGACTCGATCTTCAACCGCGTGCAATTCTTGATGAAACCTCCATAACCCTTTACAACCTGCAGTCATCACATTCAACCTCAACATTAGTAACCGGTAACATAATACAAAAAAAACATTAACACATGCATAATAAAGCGTCCACATATCATGCTTTCTCTTATATTAGCTCCTTCATCCATCCGTTCGACCACTCGCATCGAATTGCAGAGTCAACCTTTACTTCCATTGTTAGCCTGCCTATGCTTCACGTTAATTCTCAATAGAAAACGATTAGTATCATTAGCGGCTTTTCATATGAACATGACCTCGAACACACATAACTCATCTTTATGCATAATCCATTATGTACATTCCCTTTATTACCCAAACTTAATCAATTCTCTTTATTAACCACTTCCGACCCATTTCCACTAAAACTTAACTTAGTAATAACAACGATTCATATCTTCTTACGTTACCTTCAATCGTTACCATATATCATAAATACATTAACAAACAAAAGGGTAAGTTCGGAGTTCGCTTACATTATTTGACCCGTTATGAACAAGTCAATATATAAACATTATGAGAATCATTCCACTAATCATTTCAACCCATTTATACGGGTTGGTTCATATTCGCTACAACATCAATTTTTAAAACCTTTTTCAAGTATAATTTCTTGCATCTAATCAATTTTAATCTACAACGGAAAATTTTAGGAATTCATAATATCATTAATATCATTCATAAACTTACTGGTAGATTAAACGAAGTTCATAAGAACTTACCGGAGTCGTGCGCTCCTAATGCTTTCGCTTGACTTGATTCTCCTCCTTTCTTCGACCCTAAAGGGTGTATCACATTTGCATTTAGTTTTTACATTATACATCATTTACACGCATTCACATCATTCACTCTAACGCTCATTACTCATATCCATATTCCACGCCATTATTAGATCTTTTAAATCTAAAGTTCTTCATATTCATACATAATCAATTCAGCTCAAGCATTTCATCGAACACCTTATGTGCATACTACTTATCTAGCGAAATGTACAAGCCTATTAAGCACATCTCTACAAAATCTTTTCTAAAGTCATGGCAAAACATCACCAACACATGAATTCTTCAAATATTCAGATTATTATGACATCATTATGCATATATTAACCTTACTCATCAAACTATATCAAGAATTAACACATACATCATCATCACTAATCATATCCTCACAATTTCAAATGGGTTTCTTATCAAACCATCAATATAGTCAAAATCAAGCACATTACGACTTCCTTATGTTGAAATTAACTAACATTCATGCTTAATTTCGCAATACATCCATGGATTACACATAACCCATATCATTAAACATCACTAAAGCATAAAATTCAACTTACTTGATGTTGAGCACACTTAGAGGATCATAAATCTGGATACATGCATCGATTTACACTTCAATTTCTCTTCTAATTTGATGGATTAGTAGTAATTAGGGTTTTGTTCTTCTTGCTTCACCTATGTCGAACACACACACACATACGTCTGATGTATGTGTTGTGTTTAGATATTTTAACTTTCATTATTCCACTTTCAACTTATGCACATTTGGTCCCTCAAGTATTAAGTCTTAAATATATATGGTTAAGTATCCATTTGCATACTTTAATGTCTTAACATAATTTCCTAGTTGATATTTATTTACGGGTTCACTTTTACCCCTAACGGTATTTTTTTACCCGTTCCTTTATATTAACCGGGTTTAAATTACCAAACCCATTTTTGGGGTGTTACATGTTTGCTAGTAAATGTCAAGAAATCCTCCAGCAAAATCAAACAATAAATCAAGTTTTGTACTCAATGGTATTAGTCTGTTTGCTGGTAAAACACAATGTCAAGAAATCCTCTAGCAAATCAAACAAAAAATCAAGTTTAATACTCAATGGTATTAGTCTGTTTGCTGGTAAAACACAATGTCAAGAAATCAAGAAATCCTCCAGCAAAAATCATTGCTGGTAAAGATGTTGTGAAAGACCAGATTTACGAATTCCCTATGAATATGTTGTATGGATTGTATAATTTAAATTAAAACTGTCGATTTGAATTAATGGGATATTTAGTTTCCATAATTTTCTAGTAAGTTAGTTATCCTAATAATATAATCCATAATTAAAATAATATTCAAATTACACAAATGGCCCTTATTATTAAAAACCCTCCATGCCACATGTCACCTTCCTATTGTTTCCTAGACTTTCTAGGAAACTTAGGTAGCGTTTGGTATGAAGGAATGGAAGGTGGAATGGAATGGATTATTCTAATGGAAAGAAAAGAAACATGTTTGGTTATCATGTGGTAATGGAATGGAGCATTCCAAAGGAATGTAACTCCTTCCAAATATAATAATTTTCATTCATTGGTATGTAGGTGTTTTTTTTTCCATTCCTTCAAGGAATGGAAAGAAATATGTTGTGGTTGTTGTTGTTGTTATTATTATTATTATTATTATTATATTTATATTTATTAATATTCATACTAATATTAATATATATCAAAAATCTATTATTAATTTTTTTTATCATTAATATATTATTATTATTATTGAGGCAATTATATTTTTGTCGTTTTTAATACAGTTGTGTTTCGTTACTTCATCTTTTTTTGTTTATCAAATTGTATAAATTAATGATTCATTCTATTCACGTATGAGTAACCAAACATCACAATGGAATGGAATGATCCATTTCTTTCCGTTGTCCATTCCATTACCTCGTCCATTCCATTCTCTCATCTATTCCATTACCCCATACCAAACAGACCCTTAGGCTTTCTAGCCAACTCCCACTCTCTTTCTCTCTCTCTCTCTCTCTATATATATATATATATATATATAGAGTGGGAGATGGTTACAAAATCCATTTTTCCTACAAAGTGTAAAAAGTCATAAAACAACACAATTTCAGCCATAAAACACACTCAAAACCCATAAATAACAAAGTGAATATTACTAAAACACCATATTTGTGGGTTTTGTATTGTGTTGTGTTTTGGATGATAAGGCTTTGATTATCGAATGACTAATACTAATGTGCTTTATGTTGATTATCATGTTGTGTTTTATATTCATAGTTCTACGATGGTGTGTTTGAAGTTTTTATGGAATTTTAAGGTTTGGATATTGTGTTTTAGAGATCTTCACTCTGTTATTTGTGGGTTTTAAGTGTGTTTTATGGCTGAAATTATGGTGTTTTATGACTTCGTACACTTTGTAGGAAAAATAGACTTTGTAGCCGAACCTCACCATATATATATAGGGAGAAGATCATGCGAGAACCACCTCTTATTGCGAGAACCGCGAGAACCAATGTGAACACACCAAAAATGTCTAAAAATAGCTAAAAATCACACAAAAAAATTTTTTTTGATTTTTTTAATATTTTTTAGGTTAAAATCGCTACTTTTCGCACCAAAAAAAAAAAAAATTTTTTTTTTAAATTTTTTTTTTTGGCTTCTAAAAGTAGCGATTTTAACCTAAAAATATTAAAAAAATCAAAAAATATTTTTTGGATTTTTTTTTTATTTTTTTAGATTTTTTTTAGATTTTTTTAGGTTTTTGGGGGGTTTAGTTTTTAGCATTTTAGCTTGGGGGGGTGGGGGGTTTAGGTTTTTGGGGGGTGGGGGAGGGGGGTTTAGGTTTTTTTTTTGGGGGGGGGGGGGGGTGGGGTTAGGTTTTTTTTAGCTTGGGGGGGGGGTTAGGTTTTTTTAGCTATTTTAGGTTGTGTTCACATTGGTTCTCAAGGTTCTCACAATAAGGGTGGTTCTCGCATGAGCCCCTCCCTATATATATATATATATATATATAGGGAGAAGATCATGCGAGAACCACCTCTTATTGCGAGAACCGCGAGAACCAATGTGAACACAACCAAAAATGCCTAAAAATAGCTAAAAATCACACATAAATGTTTTTTTGATTTTTTTAATATTTTTTATGTTAAAATCGCTACTTTTCGAAGCAAAAAAAAAAAAAATTTTTAAAAAAAAATTTTTTTTTTTGGATTCGAATAGTAGCGATTTTAACATAAAAAAATCAAAAAAAATTATAGATTTTTTTTTTATTTTTTTTAGATTTTTTTAGGTTTTTTGAGGGTTTAGTTTTTAGTATTTTAGCTTGGGGGGGGGGGGGATGGGGGGGTTTAGGTTTTTGGGGGGTGAGGAAGGGGGGTTTAGGTTTTTGGGGGGTGAGGGAGGGGGGTTTAGGTTTTGGGGGGGGGGGGGGGTTAGGTTTTTTTTAGGTTTTTTTTAGGGTTTAGTTTTTAGCATTTAGCTTTGGGGGGGAGGGGCTTAGTTTTTTTTAGGTTTTTTTTAGCTATTTTAGGTTGTGTTCACATTGGTTCTCATGGTTCTCACAATAAATGGAGTTCTCGCATGAGCCCCTCCCTATATATATATATATATTTATATTTATATATATATATAGGGAAATGTTCAAATGAAAACCATTAGTTATTGTGAAAACTCGAAAACTAATTAAAAACCACTAAAAAGGAGGGGGGAGACTTTTAATGAAGGAGGGGTAAAATTGGAAAAAAAATATATAACTTTTCAAACATTTCCCATTTCTCCATACGTTATCATTTTAAAACAAAAATGGCACCATAAGATCACAAATTTTTGTATCTTTCATTCAAGTATATTCGAACATATTTTTATGACATAAAAAAATATTTATGGTGTCGTCTTGTTTTCAATACTATTATTATAGTAGTGCACATGTGCAATATAACATGTACTACAATTGCATTACATGCTTAAAATTAGCTTTTTGAGTCTAGTTTAGCTTTTAGGGTTAGTTTTTTTTGGAGGTTTAGGATTAGGATTAACTTTTTGGGTGTGGGGGGGAGGGGGGTTTAGGTGTTTGGGGGGTGGGGGTGGGGGGTTTAGGTTTTTTTCGGGTTTATGTTTAGGGTTTAGTTTTAGGTTTTCGGGAGGGTGGGGGGTTTAGGTTTTTGGGGGGTGGGGGGTTAGGCTTTTGGTGGGAGGGTGAATTTAGGTTTTTTGGGGGTGGGGGTGGGGGGGTTTAGGTTTTTGGGGGGTGTCGGTGGGGGGTGGGTTAAGTGGTTTAGGCTTTCCGTATTAGTGTACTACACATGTGCAGTACAACCAAAAAAAATTTTTTTTTTTTTTTTTTGAAATTGTTTTTTTTTTTCATATATAAAAACCAGCGAAATTTATAAAAAAAAATTGAAAAAAAAATTTTGTGTGTTTTTTAAGGCTTTTTTTAGTTAGTTTTCGAGTTTTCACAATAAAAGTGGTTTTCATTTGAACCATCCCCTATATATTTATATATATAGAAAAAATGTATTGTACAAAATGGCTTAACGTACGCTACGTACACGATGTGAAATCGCATGTATAAAATAGCATGGATGAAATCGCATGTGATAATTTTGATGAAATCGCATGTTGGTTTTTTGTAACAATTTCGCATGTGATAATTTTGACGAAATCACATGTTGGTTTTTTGTAACAATTTCGCATGTGGTAATTTTTGATGAAATCGCATGTATCTGACGGCTGAGATGATCGCGTACGTAATGTATAAGGGCTCTTGTACGCTAAACTAATCCTATATATATATAGGGGAAAGTTCAAATGAAAACCACTAGTTAACGCGAAAACTCGAAAACTAACTAAAAAAACCTAAAAAACGTACCCAATTTTTTTTGTATACCAATTTTCGCTATTTTAGGTATATAAAAAAATCAAATTTTTTTTTTGTAGTGCACATGTGTATGTGTACTACACAAGTGAATTATTACACATGTGCACTACAAATTTTCTAAACTTTTTTTGAAAAAAAGTTTTTTTTTATATACAAAAACTAGTGAAAATTTGTATGCAAAAGAAATGGGTATGTTTTTTAGGCTTTTTTTTAGTTAGTTTTCGAACCATCCGCCCTATTTGAGAAACTTGAGAAGCAATCTGGACCACACATTTTCCCTAAGCAAAAAATGCAAAAAATGCAAAAAAAAAAAAAGGTGAAAAAAAATGCAATTTTTTTTTTGGAAAAATCAGAGCTTTTCTTTAAGTTTTTTTTTTTTTGGATTTATACACATGTATATATTGTTAATCTTTTAACTATACACATGTGTATATTATTAAATATACATATATGTTCCTACATGTTTAAAATTAAAAATTAAGTGTTATAAACCCTAAACTCTAAAGTTAAACCTTAATGCTAAACCCTAAAGCTCAACCCTTATTTTAAACCCTAAAGCTAAACCCTAATGTTAAACCTTAATGCTAGACCCTAAAGTTAAAGCTAAACCCTAAATCTAAACCCTTAATGCTAAACCCTAAAGCTATAGCTGAAGCTAAACCCTAATGTTAAACCCTAAATACTATTGCTAAACCCTAATGCTAAACCCTAAAGCTAAACCCTAAATACTAATGTTAACCTAAACCCTAATGCTAAACCCTAAATAACACTTATATTTCAATTTTAAACATGTATATACATATATGTATATTTGACAATATACATACATGTATAGTTAAAAGATTAACAATATACACATGTGTATAAGTCCAAAATTAAAAAAAAAAAAAAACTTAAAGAAAAAGCTCCGATTTTTCCAAAAAAAAAAATTACATTTTTTTACATTTTTTTTTTTTTTTTGCATTTTTTGCTTAGGGAAAATGTGTGGTCCAGAATGCTTCTCAAGTTTCTCAATTAGCCTACTACTTCTCACATTATCCTTATCCTATATATATATATATATATATATATAGAAGAAGGATGCGTTAGGGACCACCCTTTTGCGAGAACCAGTGTGAACACATGGTAATTTTGTAATTATAATATGTTTAGTATAAAACACGCGCATTCCTTTTTTGTAATTGTTCTCCATTTTAGAGTTTCAAGGGGTTTCATCAGTTCACTTTTTTGTAACTGTTCTCCATTTTAGGGTTTCAATGGGTTTCATCAGTTCACAGTTTTCACAAGTGGTAGAGAAGCATTCACAATGGTTTCACGACGGAGTAGAGGCGTTCACGGTGGTTTTCACGGCAGAGAGATAGTCGGCGTTCACATATTTCACAGTGGTGGCAGTCGGCACAGTGTTTATGGTGGCATATGGCGTCTTCTGATTCATCGGGTATCGATTCTCATACATCTAATGATCATCCTCATACATTGTTCCTCCTGTAACCCTAATCGTGTCATTCCTCCTGTCACGCCCCGAAATATCAGAGCATTGGTGTGACTGGAACGGTATCTTCATTGCACAGCGGAAGTAAATAAGCTAAGACTTCTAGGTAACGAACGCCACTAAGTACTCGACTCCACGTGGTTCTCCTATTCCAACCGTGCCATGTTTTGAAAAAGTAACCTGAGAAAGAAACATGCGAAAAATCAACATAAAATTGAGCGAGTTCATAGTTTGTTTGTAAAAGATTTGAAATAAATCCTTTGAATAACTGGTTTTAAAAAGTTGTTGTGAAGATATAGAAAAATCATTTTTCTCGGCATGTTATAAGTAAACTGTGAGCTCCAATAATCTTGTAAACATTTGTAAGTATTCATTTGGTAACCCGGTATGAAAGCGTCTATGAATAGATCTATTAATGTGTAGCTAAGACATTAATGTGTGTGCAATGGTGCAGGAAGGCTCAAACCTTGCGGATTTTGTACCGGGCTTCCGGCTGTAAGACATAGTCACCACCTTCGCCCACTTCCGACCCAGGGGTGGGCCTCGCAACACCCAAATAGATCTATCACTCATGTCCCTCGGTCCTTATACGAGGATTAATGGTCTTAAGTGTGCGCCTACCCATTCACATGATCTTAACAGTTCATTCCTTAGCTAACCATACCATTTATAAACGTTTGTAAACATTTGTAACATGCATTTCACCCCCGAAGTTATAAAACTGAAAACAGTTAAAAAAAAAAGGGGACATGAACTCACTGGGTTACCTCGTTTTACGTATGCAGACCAACCCAGTCCCATTATTGTATCTAGGACATTCCCGTCCCTAATCATGAAAATCATGCACGTCTCGTAAATACGTATTTTGTTTTGTGAAACCGGTATATTCTGTATAAATCGTTCGTAAACCATTTGAGTTTCTTGAAATCCATTCGTAACATGGTTTAGAAATAAGTTTTCGTTTATAGAGAAATTGTTTACTTTTGCAAAACTTGCATGTCTTTCCACCCCCGAAAACATTTATAAAAATGTAAAACCGTCAAAAGTGGGGGTTATGAACTCACCTGAATATTTCTGTGCAAAGCTAGCTATAAGTGCATTCCATAATGTCGTTTCCAAACATGCTTCGCTAGCGTGCTTTCTACAATATTCCTAACACGGAATATCTTATAAGTTTCTAAATAATTGCGGTAACTAAATTACATGTCACCGAGCTCTACCGAATCGTTAACCGAAGGATTCAACGGTAAGTTGTTAACTTAACAAAAATAACTAAGTTAAACTTTGCTTAGTTTGTTTATTGTCAGTAATAATTAATAAGTCTTGAAGGACTTAGTTCCCGATAGATTTAAAAGATATAAATATTTATATAAAAATATATAAATATGTCGGTATAACCGTGTTAGTCGTCCCGAGAAGTCGTACATGTATAAGAAGAATACTTATATGAAAATAACATATAATAAACTCGTATTATGTATCGCATCTCGTATGCCATTGTCGATATATATATGTATACGCCGTTTAGGCATTTGAAGTAAATATAAAAGTTATATTCATTTTATAAAAGATTCATCGAGTCGTTGCATGTTTAAAATAAACATATACTATATTTATTTCTTTATAAACGAGTACGAGTCGCTTGAGGTTTGAAATAAACATAAAACTATATTTATTTTTATAAGGGAAATTGGATTTAAATAATCCGAACTTTCACCTGTTGGCCAATAACACTCCGAACTTTCAGTTTGGCCAGCAGCACTCTCAACTTTCATCATATTTTCCCAAAACACTCCCAGACATGCTTTCAGACATGTCTTGTTCTGTACCCTAAAATCGTTTGGGAGTGTTTTGGGAAAATAGGATGAAAGTTGAGAGTGCTGCTGGCCAAACTGAAAGTTCGGAGTGTTATTGGCCAACA
This sequence comes from Helianthus tuberosus, assembly GCA_030545235.1. Taxonomy (NCBI): domain Eukaryota; kingdom Viridiplantae; phylum Streptophyta; class Magnoliopsida; order Asterales; family Asteraceae; genus Helianthus; species Helianthus tuberosus. The sequence goes on along the minus strand of JARYGA010032410.1, from coordinate 5,559 downwards.
GGTGAAAGTTCGGATTATTTAAATCCAATTTCCCTTTTTATAAAAACGAATTCTTGTTGTTTGATGTTTGGAATAATTATAAAAACTATATGTATTTTATAAAACGAAATCATGTCGTTTAATATTTGAAATAAATATATAAAGTATATTTATTTTATAAAAGATGTTCAAATTGTTTGATGTTTGAAAATAAGCGTAAGTATTTATAATCATTATCTATATATTATCTATATATTAAAAACAAAAGCCAATGAATAGTATGAATAGTAACAGTGAATAAGTCAATGAATAGTAACTACTCGGTATTTTTATTGTATATATACATCTTCTTTTCATGATTTGACATATTTAGGCATTTGGTCAAGTGGTTAGTCTACCCTATTTCAATACAAAGGCGCCTGTTCGAACCCTATTGTCTCTTCTTCACTTCCCTTTTTTGAGCCGTCGAGGTCTTAAAGTGGTTGGGGTTCTACATGTTTTCTTGGCAGACAAAGGTTAAAATTCTTCCTTTTTTTTTTTTTCCTCTATGCCTTTTTTGAGTGGTTTACACCTGTTGAATTGGGGGAAGGTTCTGCCTATCCATTTTCCTTCTTGCTTGAATTGTGCATTGATCTCGATAGAAAGGTGAGACCTGGCCGGTGACCCTCCGGTCACCTCATGACGGCGACGAGAGGTTTTTTCCAGTTTTTGGGTAGCAGACCAACAAGCAACGCCGTGAAGGGAAGCCGTTGCCATGGTTCCGGCAGCGACGGTGGGAGTGTTCAAGATTCGTAAGATTCATTCCTCTCTTTCTTAAAATCCACTGTTTTTATCTGAAGCATTTATGTGGTTTTTTATGGTGATATTTAGCTTAGAATATATGTACTTGATAATAATTATTGAATTTTGTTTGATTTAAAAGAAATCTTGAACTTTTAGTGTTCTTGATTAAATTGGGGTTTTGATTCATCACTTAAATTTCTTGCTAACCCGGTTTAAAAAAAGGGTTTGCTTGGAACATTGTTAAATTTGCCAAAAAAAAACTATGTAAGATAATTAGAAAGCAAAAATGGTTGTTTGTGAACATATAAACCTTAGAAAATAAAATAGATACCTATTGTTTGGAAATGAAAATTCACATGCTAATGGGCCAAAATTTGATGAACTATCGTTAAATTAATGTGAATGATACAAGTATGTTGTTTTATAATCTGCAGTAGTGGTTTCAATAGCTGGTTTGGGGGTTGAACCGTAGCTCTGCCCACCCTTGGTGATTTCGCAAGAGGCGGCGATTTTTGGCGCCAGAGCCACTGCTGTCTCGACTCGAATCCAAGGCGCGGCCACACCGTCGGAACCACATATTTCTGTTTTTTCCTTTGATTTAAGGATGATCAGAGTTGTTCCATATCTTCAAGGTAACTTAAAAATCGAACCAATAAACTCGAAATACATTTATCTTTTGGGGTAAAACATCTGTTTCAGTATTTGTTATCTATTGTCTTCACTTTGTTCCTTGTAGCTTACCTTTGATTATTGTGTTAGGCCTTGCAGAACCAAAAAATGGATAAAACTAATTTTTAACAACAAATATATAGTTACACATACCTTTTTAATACCCCATGTCCCAGAAGAGACTTGAACCCAAAACCTCTTGGTTGTCTCGCCACTTAGATACCCATCCACGGGCATGTTGGTAATATTTTGAAAAAGTTGTTACTTATATAAAAGCTTGCTTACTTTCAATGAAAAAAAACATAACGATGGAGAGCAATATAGAAATAGAGCTAATCAGGATTTGTACTTGTAGGAGATTTGGTAAATGATTTATCCAGTACTTTCTAGCTGAAATTTGTGTTGATATTTATGATTATTTTACATTATTGAACTTTTGATACCCTTAAGAATGGTAGTAGATGGTGGGATGATTGTACTTGAAATAAGGTTTTAATTGGATACATTTTTTTAGTGTCGTTCTTTGAGGGGTCTTAGATTATTAATAAGTAATTAATCCTTGACATTTGTACTGCAATTTGAAGTTTGAGCACAGTTAATTAAGCTATCAGATATCAAATAGCCTTTGACCAGCATCACTAAATGATTCAAGATTCTAAAAGTTTACCTGCAATTTATCTTATCCTCTTTGCTAATATGCTATGGGATCCTATCAGTTTATAGTTAACGGCTTCTCATGGTTACAAACAGGAATGATTGCCAGATAATGTGATTCAATGGCTTACTGTTGAAGATCAAAGACATTTGAATTTAACACCGAAATGCTAGCTTAATTACATCACGCTTTCCATTTGCAACTACTAGGAATATACCAACTCTGGTATGCCATCCTTTGGTGTAGACTTTTTGATTGAGATAACTCACTGTTGTATGCCTGAATCTCTGGATCTCTTGATTTTTCTGTAACTCAAGCAAAAAATGAGGGTAACTGAAAAGATTCTTGAATATGCGTCGGTCGGAATTCAGATAGATCAGGCTAGACGGTATTCATAATGTTATGGCTTTTCATGGTGATCCTCCACGTGGTCAGCATAAGTTTGTTCTGATGCAGGGCGGGGTTGTCTGTGCTCTAGACCTGGTATGTATCACAATCTCAATGTTTTGTTACATTTGGATTTGTGATTTAGAAGCAATGGCGAAGCTTGACCCGAATGACGGGGGGTCGAAAACGTATATACCAAAAAAATTCTATAGAACCGGGGGTCGAAAACGTATATACACAAAAATTTCTATACGAAAACTACATATATAACACTACTGAGCGAAAAGTTCGGGGGGTCGGCGCCCCTCCCCGCCCCTTCTATACTTTGCCACTGTTTAGAAGTATAACTAATCGACACAACTTTGGTGATCAAATAGGCATTAGATTTTTACAATATGCTGGAGATACTAAACTCCAAGCAAAGTATTAAGAACACCATCATAAAGCATATTGTAAGTCTGTGTTTTGATTAGTTAGTTACTGTTTCATCGTGTACTGCTACCCGATACCATTTGCTTATCCCTGATCACGGGTACCATACGAACAACAACGGTATTGTGCAACTTTTTTTGTTGATTTTCTTCAACTTTTAATGATTTTTTTTTTAGTTTCAGGGGTAGGGATGAGCTTGGTGCCAACCGATACCGAATTAGTACTGATACCTAAAATATCGGTTACGACGATACCGGTATATGAAGGTAAAAACCGGTAGAACCGGTACCAGGAACACCAAAAGTCGGTATTGAATTGGTACTTAAGATCTTTCGGGTCGAGAATTTGGGTCCCGGTACCCAATACCATTTGCTCATCTCTAACCACGGGTTTCATATGAACAACATCATTAACATGTAACTTTTTTCGTTGATTTTCTTTCGGTTATCTTTTAGTGTTTTTTTCTATATTTTCTTTTTATTCTTGTCAGGGGTTTCGTGCGTAACGCACTCATAGTGATTTAAAACACATGTAAACACAAACTAAATAAAAAAAGAAGTTCGCCGCAACGCGGCGATTGTTAAATACCTAGTTTTATAAAAAAAAGGTTCCCAAGTTTTAAACGTTTAAAATAATTACAATTCATTATTGGTAATATTTTTTTTTATGAAAAGGGTTTGCGTTAATGTCGTTTTTGTATGTTGTAACGTGTCGTCGAAGGTAAAATACATTTGTGTATGTTTTCGTAATAATCGCTTGAATTTGATAGTTTCGTTTCATAATAAAGCACGTTTTATTTTACGGATTTTCTAGAAAAACGGGCAGAGTTTCATCTGTTTTTGAACGGCCCCGACAACACGAGTTGTCGTTATTATTCAAAATTCAACAATTTGCCACAATATGTATGTATATGATCAATTTATATGAACAAGAAATAAATAATTCCGAGAAATTTTAACTAGCAATTTACCACTTTGTTCGGTTCGAGAGCTCGTTTTTCACGTGAAATTTAAAATATATATAAAAACGTAAATATTAAAAGTGTCGTTAGACTTTACCCATCTTCGCGTCGAACGTTGACTGAGTTGACCGGGTCAACTGAGTTGACCTGGTCAACTGAGTTGACCTGGTCAACTGAGTTGACCTGGTCAACTGAGTTGACCGGGTCAACTGAGTTGACCGGGTCAACTGAGTTGACCGAGTCAACTCACTGTGTTGACCAGGTTTGACCGAGTTGACCCGGTTTGACCGAGTTGACCCAAACCACGAACCAAACCGACACTGACCCACGTTGACTGAACCGAACCCGTTGACTGTCTTTGACTAGGTTGACCAGACCGAAACTTTGACCTGAACCGAAACTGAACCATCTTGAACCAAGCCTGAACCAAGAGCGACCCGACTCGAACCCATCCAGAGCCAAGCCCGGATCTGACCCGCTGACTAGCTCGGATCGAACCAAACCGAGACACCCAAACACACGAACTAATCATCTGAGCTGAAATCAACACGCGAAACAAACCCACACGGTAACCGATCCGACCCGATAGAGACCAAAACTCAAATATGAAACCAAATCAGAATTCAAACCTCGAACCAAAACCAACCCCGCTCTTGCTGAACTGATATGGAACGGAGAGAGGCCACAAACGACCACCACAGCCGCCGTCGGAGCTCCGTCGCTGGTTTGCCTCCGTTCGACTCCACCGCCGCCGCCGTGAGCAGCGGCGCTGCTCCTCCGTCTCCGATTCTTCGATCTTCTCGCTCAACATCAACCCCCATGTCGGTCACCACTCCGACCGACTCCCCGAGCACTGTTTACGAGGAAAGAGAAAAAAAGGAAACATGAGAAAGCACAAAGATCTTGATAGATCTGCACTTAGAAGGTGAAAGGAAACCGAGAAACGTGAGCTTACCATAACTAGTTTACTCGAAACCGGCTGCCGACGTCTCAAATCACCATTTCCGCCGCTCAAAACAACAAACCAACACCGGGAACAAGCTCAGAAGGTGTGGTTCAGGTATGCGCCGTGACGCGCCGGAAATCAGCCGCCGTGACGAAGCCGTGGCTCTGCCGGTGGTCGGCCGGCTCCGCTGTGGTCCTTCGCCGGAGGGAGATAAAGAATCAGGGGTGTGTGTTTGATTCATTTGTTGCAAATGACTGAATAAAGGGGTGGAACCCCCTTTTATACATAGCGTTACCTTGATTTAATTGGGCTTGGGCTTGGGCTTGGGCCCAGGGCCCACAAGCCCACTCTAGCGTCTAAGAGGCCCGAAATTCCCACGAGGCCCGTTATTAAGAACCTGAACGCTCCGTAACGTCGTACGCTAAAAGTTTAGATCTAAAAATATGAAAAATGGTGTCAATAGTCGTCATTGGCGCGTCCGTTCGTCGCTTACGTAAAATCGCGTGATTTTCGCCGTTATTCGTTTGTAAACCATTTTTCGATCCGGTTTCGACTACGAATATTAAAATTTTATTACGGAGCCAATTATAGCGTAAAATTTACATTTTGGAGGTAACACGCGTGTCCGATGCTTTTGTTTCGTTGTCGGTACGTTTCTGTAGTCGCGTTTCCGTTCCCGTTTGCGTTTTGTGACGTTCGGAAGCACAGTAAATTCACAAAATTAAATTCATAAATATATAATATTCG
>JARYGA010032409.1:0-15273 GCA_030545235.1 Helianthus tuberosus | reverse complement strand
TATCCTACTGATATCACAATATATTTAAGGCATATTAACTTAGGAAACCTGTATATGACCCATATGGTTAACCGCTACGCCTCTTGCACGTTCGGTTCGGTTTATGTAACTAGTTTGCATAAATTAGCCGAAACGGGTCAAACCTTACCGTTTTTATCTCGAAATCTAGAATGTGTTTAGATTACCCATATTATACAAGTATTCAAACTTGTCGGGTCTAAACCACATTCTATTCCGGTCTCCGCTTAATCGTGCGTACGAACCGTATCTTTCTTTAAAACTAACCGGTCTAAGTTACGACTTAAATAAGACCCGTTAGGAATCTAATAGGTTAATAAAACCTTCGTTCCAGATTAAGTGTAACACCCTAGTTACTAAACAACGATTTTTGTATGTAATTACCAACGCTTAGATGTGTAGTTAAGACTTCACATGCTATAAAAATACGGGTTTATTAAAACTTTTACAATTCATAAGCTGTTCTACAAAACGTGATCGAATTCGTTGTTTAAAATTTACAACATGGCAAAGTGCGGAAGCGTGTATCTATATCGTGTTCGGTTCTTCGTTGAGCTTGATCGTCTTCCGGCATCCAAGGTGTACCTACATTTCATAAACATGAAATGCTTTAGTCATACAGGGCTTAAAGCGTGTCTATACGAGTCCGAGAAACAATTAATAACAAAAACAAAAAAATTCAATCTGGCCTCCACCGTAAATTACGGTGGCACCGTAATTTACGGTGGCCACTGGTTTGACATGCCCCTACCGTAAACCAGTAGGGGGCCGCCGTAAAACTTTTCATCTCCACCGTAAATTACGGTGGCACCGTAATTTACGGTGGACCCTGCATCCAGTTTTCCAATTTGCCGTAATTTGACACGAAATCTTCCGTATCTTTCAAACCGCTTGTCCGTTTGACCTACCGTTTCTTCCTACGTGTTTGTAATTTGATTCTCCATCATTTGGAGTTAAAATCCGACATTCGGCTTAACAAAATTTAAGACTTTTAAGTCTTCGGCTTATTACCCTTTATACCAAATTTTGACCCGGTTAAGCATTTTATCAAACAAACGTATTTATTTGATTCCTATATTTCCTACACTTCATCAATAATTGTGATATACCATATTAGGTTCTAATCATAGGTTTATTACACGAATTAAACCCGTTTTCACTAGTATGCTTATTTTGACCCGTTAAGGATATTTTAAGCACTTTTAAGCTAAATTTCGCTTTCATTCTAATCTGGCGTTGTAACCTATATTTCTTATCTAGTACTCTTCCATCACAACTAAATGTGTGTTGGATTTAGAGTAGGTATCTATGTGTTCCGAATTTATACCCCTTGAAATATCATTTTACGGCAAAGACTCGTATGGAGTCTTTTGGCCCAAGTATTACATCTTTCACTACCCATACTCGTTCTAAACTTTTGTTTAATCATAAGACTCCTTTCCAAACAACCTCTAAGAGTTGTTTGTTCAATTTAGCCTACAAGGGCGTTTTGGTCGATTTTGGTCCTTCTTTTACAATGAAGGGCTATCACCAATTATTCGACCAAATTAGCACTTTTACATACATCATAAATATGCGTACCTGGCTCGGATCAACAAATAGACCCGATTGTAATACCTTGCTTTATATTCGCTAATTAAGAACGATGTGAATACCCATTGGATATCTATTCCTGTAAGCATATAACTCGACAAAAGAATCATTAGTCTATATAGTCAAAAGGTGTTGTCTACACCTTTTGACCCGTTTGGCCGAATTGACCATTTATCTTTGCGAGGTGATATTTATTATCATCTCATCTACATGACTCGTTCCGTTTAACACCGTACGGTCATTTTAACTTATAAACCGTTTATTACCTTCGACTTAATATAACCGAATTATCGATTTACTTCTTTTTAAACCATCAACATGGCTTCTAATTATGCTCGACTATCTTGTTCCGTACGTCTACACGCCGGAACATCATACCTCGATTTTGTATTTAACTTATTCATAACTAATACGATAAGAAAATATTCTGAAGTATAAGACTAGTGTAAGCTATACTTACCTTGCATCCGAATTATGCTTTTCCGTCATTCTTGCTTCGTTTGACCCGCTTCCTTCCCCAAGCCTTCACCTAGCTTGCCAAGCGTCAAACTATCATTGTAATTGTAAGATGGTTAGGTTAGTCATATTCATTTACGACTATTCCATCCTACTCTTCTTATATCGAATTTACCATCCGATCATACACTTGGTCGATTTGACCTTTTAAAGTCAATCGACTTATCAACTTATTCATTGCACATTTTCACTCTAATTTCAACACCTTAGTTTTCATTTAGGCATTTTAACAAACACCTAATATGCATACATTGTTTTTACACATTTCACAACTAGGTAACATGATTTCAAGCATCTATATCACGATCTTAACATCAATTCTTCTATATCATATAACAACCCATTTCATGGTAAATATGATTTATGTATCTAAACACTTAAATGGTTCAAGTACTTTGTCTTACTAACTAATATGATGATTCTAATCACAAGTTTGACACTAACATCATCATATCATAAAAACCCATCTCAAGTCATGTATGTTAAACACTCAAACTTGCGAATTGTTCAAGTATCTTGTTTCTACTAGCAACTATGATGATTTTAAACATGTGTAAATCATCATCTTCACTACATAATCAAAACCCACTTAGCACAAAATAGGTTAATTATCAAATCCCTAGTTTTGACAACAATTCATCAAGTTTTCTACTAGGGTTTGTTTCTAGACTAAGATATAATCACAACAACACTCATGGATTCAACATTCATTCCAGAATTTTGATTTTGATTATTCATCATAATCTCAAAGTATCACCAAATCGTAAAATTCGACATACCTTGTAATCCCCATGACTAGGTGATCATGAATTCGTGTTCATGCATCTGATTTGAGCTAGTTCTGCCCTTCAATTTGGTGATTCTTGGCACCTTAGGGTTTTGAGCAAGAGAGCCTTCCTGGCTCTGGTTAAAATCGCAGACATACACACACGTATGTGTGTGTTTTATTTATTTATTTTGTTTTGATAAAAGCTTATCTCATTTGCCCAGGTTTAGTCCCTCCATTTACCCAAGTTATTTAAAGGATATCTTAACCATATTTGTTCTATAAATGTCAAGACATTATCTAACTAGGTTAATACTCCTAGTTACTTGGTGGGTTCCGGGAGTTATAATCCGTAGTATTTTAAGTCCCGTTAACTCGGGCTCTTATAAACTCAATTCCTTAAAACTTTGTTCCGCTTGTATTTAATATTAGGATTTCTTATTAAATCCCAAATATTTACCGGGTTATTTTTACTACTAGCGGCACTTTACCCGTCTTTTAGTATTAACGTGGGTTAATTACCAAACCCGTTTTCGGGGTGTTACATTAAGAGCCCCAGTAGAAGTACTTGTGTTTGCTGATTAGAATATACGGCTGAGTATAAATTGCATTGCTAGCTCAGGTAAATACTTTTAACTTATTTTCTCTTATACGGGCTTTGGATACGGTATTATAAAAATACCGCTTGGTCGGGTGTAGAAACCTTTTAATCGGAGATGATTAAATTGCATAATCCCGTTTTAATCTGTATTGATTGATAACAAATAACATTAGGGGTTAATGACCGTGTCCTGGATATCCTTGGCTCAGTTAAAAAGTGAATGGCCATAACTTAAGCACAAGGTGTAGGCATAACACCTCCTGTTGCGTATGTAAAAGATATACTCACTCGTAAGGGCGTCTTCTTGTGAGTTATATTTATGGTGTGTCGATTAATCTTGACCGGCTTGTATTGTATAATCATCGGCCCTAAATGTTGGACAAACATGTAAATCGGATACAAGATTTTTATTAATAAAATTATCCCAGGTTATGAAAGAATGTTTCTGCCTTGTGCATTCAAACCAATTTTCTTAAACATTTTCAAAACGAGTCAGTTAATTGTATTTACCAGTATAAACTGACGTATTTTCCAAAAGGTTAAGTGGCAGGTACTATGCGTAATTGGCTGGGAGCTCAGGGCGTCAATAGGGAATCTTGCAAGTTCTAGATGCCTAAAGTCTGTTGAACAGTTTTCTTTTATTTGATCCGCCTGTGGATCCTTTACTTTCCGTTGTAATACTTTGACATTACTTTATATTCGGAATGTAATATATTTATCTTTTGCTTCCGCTGTGCATTTATATATTGTGTTGTTTGACTATGATGATATCAACTACGTCACGATACCCCCCACCGGGCCCACCGGTAATACGTGGAAATATCGGGGTTTGACACTAAGGTACCTTAATTGCTCTTGATTTAAACAAGAACGCAAGAGGTTATCGGAAAGGATAAAACCTAAACTAAATACCGGTGGGCGAAACCGACCTTTATTCCCCTTATCCGGGCTCTCGTTAAAGAAGGTGTATGTCGAATCGCTCAGGTCTATGAGGGCACCGGTGGGGACCGATGGAGAGTCCTTCACGACACAATCGACACATGGATGACTATCGTTCATGTTCTCACAAGAGTTTGAGCTGCTTTCGGTATCGTCGATGTTGGTAGAATCCGAATGTGACCCCAATAATTCTCCTTGATTGTTGTCTTGTGATGAATAACTTGTTTTCATCTCAAGCTCTGATTCTTTTAATTTTAGGAGAATTATTTCTTTGAGCTGACATAATTCTTCGGAAGTTATGTCATCTGAAAGAGATGGCTGAGGGCATTCGGGGGAGAGATAGTGATCGTTTTTACTTTCGCCCATCTTAAGGTTACAGGAAAACGATAGGTCTACATAGTGGGGAGTGAAATTTAGAAAGTAACATTCTAATCTTTATGGAATCCACCACATATTTTACACCATTCACCGTAAGAGGAGCAAAAGTAAAAATAATCAATATCACTCATATTTTTGTCATAAATTACCAACCGTCGGGATTTTACGGTTCTGTTTTCAGCAACTGAAAATTGGACACGGGGGCGTGTTCAGTGGGCACGACCCTGTGGTCAGCTACTGTCTGACTTAAAACAGGATTGCTAGTAACAAAGATGGACACGGCCCCGTGTCTGGCTGAGCACGGCCCGTGCTGAAGTCTGCAGAAACTGAAAAAATTAAGAAAAATCCTAAAAAAAAATAGAAAAATAAGTAAAAATAATTAGGCCGTTGATTCCAAACTTTCTTAAAATCCTTGTGTCCCCGGAAACGACGCAAAAAACTTAGTGTGTGCGAAGCGTGATATATTTTTATTGATATTTTGAACCCATTTTACGCACTAGTCAAGTTTTAAATTTATAAAACACGATATTCTACTAACACTAAACACACACTTGGGCAAGTGCACCCATCGTGAGAGTAGTATAGTGTTGGTAAGATACCGAGGTCGTCCAAGGACACAAGAGCTTTTAGTACCGGTTTATCCTCAATGTCTAATCGATCTAAACTTTTGAGAAATATTTGTAACATGAAAATAAAAACTAAAAATGCAGAAATAAATAAAAGCGGATAGACAAGATGAATCACTTGGATTCGACTCGCCTTTAATGTATCCTTTGATGATTTTCGCACTTTCGGACTTTTTAAGAGATTATCTTAGTTATTGTAGTAGGTCCCTCTTTTGAAGGTGACGTTACCATCAACCCAGTGGTTTGAGTCAATAGGGATACAATCCCAAAGGGTCGGAATATTGAAAGATAATTAATTAAGTTATTAATGCGAAAAGTGGTAGGCCCCTCTTTTGAAGGTGACGTTACCCTCGGCTAAGTGGTTTGAGTCAGCAAGGATACAATCCCAAGAAGCCTGTTTAATGTATTAATAGTAGTTTACATATGAGGGGTTCAAGCTATTCGCACCATCCAATACCAATGGGTATTAGAGGAGGTCCTAGTAAGCTTGAACCAGGTCCTTGCAGGATCTATACACTGAACAAGGCAAGAACCTTACCAAACCATTCCCCTAACCCCCGACCAGCTAGTCAACATGCTTTTATATAGACCGTAGAAACAAGAATGATGCAATCTTTTACTTTATATAGACAGTAAAGTAACGCCAAGACACCACAGAAAAATGATAGGAAGAATTCACCTTCAACATAAGAAACTAGTTATTAAAGTCATTAATACGCCCCCGTGGCCAACATTTTCTCTTTCTTCATTAAATGCATGTGTCAGCAGAGGGTCCCACACGGCCCCGTGTCCAGTGGGCATGGCCCCGTGGTCAGCATCGTATCTGTACTATCAAGATTTTGCAAGATTATGCGTATCTTTGCGTTGACCATGCCCCTTGCTGAGCTGGGCACGCCCCCGTGGTGGGCGTAGAAGCTTCTACATGTTTGTCTTTTCTGCAAGATCCTGACCACGCCCCCGTGCTCGGCTGGGCACGACCCCGTGGTCAGTCTTCTGTTGTCTTGTTTTCACTTTGGGGATGCTGCCGAGGGGCCGGACATGTCACATTTATTCATTTTCTTTGTATTTATGTTGGTTTTGGCTGTATATTTGTTTCTTTCGTTCGTTTAAGCTCATTTGGTCATGTAAATTCAAAAGGAAGACAAAAACAAGCTTTTTCCAATATTAGTACTAAAAAAGGTTAGTTTTATGCCTCATTTAATGTAATTTATATGTTACATTTTGCACACATCACTTGGCAAACCACTTCTTTCACACCCGCCGCCACTCCACCACCACAACACCACCATCATCCACCACATTCATCCATCATCCATCTTTAAAGTGTGTAGTAGTATCGGGATTCAAGATTGATCGTAAGAGTTTTTGTCAAACAAAGGCCACGCTTGGCTAATCTCTTACATCACTTGGTGAAAACAAGTAATTTATGTATTACTTTTGATTTCCAAGCTTTGGTTAACTTTTTAATTGGGTTTGTATTAATGACTTTAATAACTAGTTTTTTATATTGAAAGTGGACTTTATTCTGTCATCTCTTCATGTTTTGTTGATTCACTCATTCGTGTTTTTACGATCTATATAAAGCGCGGTAACTGCATGGAAGGGGGTTAAAAGGGTGCCTTGGGTAAAGTTCTTGCCTCGTTCAGTGTGTAGATCCTGCGATGGCTTGATTCAAGCTTATTAGGACTTCCTTTGAGGCAGATAACATCAAATCGAGGGAAGTAGGAACGGATTGAATCCATTATAAATAAACTACTATTAAAACTTTAAACCAGCCTTGCAGGACTATATCCCTGCTGACTCAGACCACTATGGCTGAGGGCAGCGTTGCCTCCAAAAGAGGGATATGCCACATTTTGCTTGATAAACAAGTAAAAAGTAATTAAAAATATATTAAAAATATACATACCCTCGCTCACGTAAACAACCTTACCTCTACCATGTAGGAATAGAGAGACTGCTTCCAGTGAGACCCCCGGCTCAATAGTAGTTTTGCATCAAACCTTGGACATAAGGCACATAGCACTCAACAATTGGGACAAAGGCCAATTAGTGCAAGTACCCTTTTGTCTTTCGGCTATCAACGCCGCCATGTGATGCATGCATGATTAACCGACCGCCGCTTTTAACGTTATTTTCATGAAATTAGTAAAATAATGTTAAAATTAGTGCAAGTTCACTTTTTTCCTCAAGGACCCACGCGTATATACATTATATGTGCACACCGCAAGCGGGGCTTACACAAACTCAAATATAAGTTGCATAAAGAGAAGCTTAAGGAGTATGAGAATCTTCTTGAATAAGAGAGTTGGCATAATTAGTGTTAAAGGGGATTAAACATTTGAGTAAATTACTTTTTGAGTTCCTGTGTTTTAGTAATTTTAATCACTTAGTTTAAAATCAAAAACTTTAACGCCCCGAGTCCTTAACCGGTCATTTTATAACGTTTTGAGTCTGTGCGTTTTAGTGGTTTTAACAACTTGAGTCCAAATTCAAAAGTACAAATGTTAAAAATTGGACTCAAAACGTTATAAAATAAACGATTAAGGACTCAAGGCGTTAACTTTTTTATTTTGGATTCAAGTGGTTAAAATCATTAAAGTAATTTACTCTAAACATTTAGTTGCCGTGGTATCGAAAATCTTGGCCTAAATGTAGGTTCGAAATTATTTGAATATATGTTCGACATATTCAGTTTTGATTTCGTAAGCTGGCTAATTTTTCAAAACTATCAGGCTGAAATCATATAATCATGTTGACAAAAAAAGTTGTTGAGTTACAAAAGTTTTTAAAAAACCATTCGGACATTCCATTTATTTTCTTATAAACTTCATTTAAAAAGTAAAATAAAGCGTTATTGGATTTTAATAATCCAAAGTTTCATTAGTTGGCAGATAATAATTCCAACTTCAAAAATTCCCTCTAATAATCCCAACTTGTAAGATGTTGGCCCACATCGATCATTTTCTAACTGGGTTATAACCCAATTAATTTTTGCTGACTTGGACGCTGACGTGGCACACAACTTTATTATTTGCTGACGTGGACGATGATTTGGCACTCTCATTACTACATCACCACCACCATTATCCACCACCACCACCACCGCCATCTACACCACCCACTGCCATCTCCACCAACACCGCCCGTCATCTCCACCAACACCGCCCGTCATCTCCACCCACCACCACTGCCATTTCCACCACCACCATTTACTACCATCATCCCAATTTGTGTGCAAAGATGACCATAGAAGATGACCAAACATTCGCCAAAGGCTACTACCACCTACTGCAGGTTGGCAAGCAAGCACCAGAGGCTTCTACTCAAAACATAAGTCGCCGAAGAAGATGATCGGACGTTCGCCGGAGTATCGATCAATAGGACATTTTTGTAACGATTGTCGTCGATAGAGCTGTTTGTTGTTCTGGATTGTTGTACATATGCAGATTGATGATAAAACATAAGGTTTCATTTGTCCGACGACCTCTACAACTCCGGCGAAGGTCCGGTCTTCTTCTCCGGCGACGTTTGCACACTTTCTCTCTCTAGAAACCGTTTTCTCTCTCTAGAAATAGTTGCAGAGGGATAAATGAGAATGATTCGAATTGATTTTTAGTGGTGGTGGGTGGTGGAGATGGCGGTGGTGGTGGGTGGTGTAGATGGCGGTGGTGGTGGTGGTGGTGGATGATGGTAGTGGTGGTGAGGTAGTAACGAGAGTGCCAAATCATCGTCCACGTCAGCAAATAATAAAATTGTGTGCCACATCAGCGTCCAAGTCAGCAAAAACTAACTAGGTTATAACCCCGTTAGAAAAGGATCGATGTGGGCCAACATCTTACAAGTTGGGATTATTAGAGGAAATTTTTGAAGTTGGGATTATTATCGACCAACCAGTGAAACTTTGGATTATTAAAATCCAATAACCCTAAAATAAAACAAATTACTTATACTTTTACTTTCCAAAAATCACATAAATTATACGATATTAGTTAATATCACATGAATTATTAGGGGAGGGGGTGGTTATCACTTGCAAAATTCCATCACTCACAACATCCAATCAAGTTCCGCCATGTCATCAACCATTATTCCATCACTCACAACCTTTTTTAGACTATGGGATATGGGGCGGTGGTTGGGTACAAACGCCCAAGTCACCACCCCGGGTGGGCTTGGGTTTCGGCGTGGCCTCTTGGGCGGGGGTTTCAGCTCGGGCGTTGGGCGGGCCTAGCGGTCTTCCGCGGCCGGCTCTCATTGGCTGGGTTGGCTAGGCTATAGGTGGCTAAGCTATTTTGTGTGTATTTTTATAATAATTGAACAAAAAAATTATAACACGTGGCCAACCCACGCGGGCTAGCCACGCCCCGCCATACCGACCCAACATGCAATTGACCAGCGGTGCCCCTCGAAGTCCACGTGTCAACCTATGCCCCAAACCCCCGCTCCACCATACCCCACGGTCTTAGTGGAAATGCCCATCACTCACAACACCCAACAATAAACCCTCATAATTCCCTCACAATATTCCATTTTTCACGCGTGATATTCTCCACACGTTGTGAAATTCACGAGTGATCAAGAAAGAGTGGGGGTGGTGTTTGATCTTTCATCACTTGTTATAATAAACACATCCTCTCCCCAGCCCAGTTGGTCCCATGTGGTTGGGCTTGTGTCTTCCTTTGGGAGGTCACAGGTTCGAAACCCGGCTGCGGCTTTTCGGGGGGAGGACGTCCCAATGATGGATCGTTCCTACCGAGGTATGGTGCGGTCTTGAGGGCAACCCGGTTTTACCCAGCTGTTACCCCAGCGAGTCTCTCGTGTGGGGGCAGTATGGTTTCTGGGCGAATGTCAGCTTGCGCAACGGCCGGGGCCCGATCGAACATCGCGTCCGGAAGAGCGGGGCTGACGGGGGATTGTCATCGACATGAACCCGGTGACCAATAGGTTCTGTCACCCTGCCTCTCCTTATCATATTCATTTTCACATCGTTTTACTTACATAGGTGCTTTTATATCTAAAATTACGTGACTTTAGTGACTTGTATGACTTCTAATTATCTAAAATTTATAAATCCCGTTAATTTATTGGTTTAATCACCTCGTTTTTGTTACATGCCACCTTCATTATTTCTTTGATTTTCATTTTGTTTTATTAAAATGCATGACATGATGAGAACTAAAGAAAAAGCTTGTAAAAAAAGACATTAAAAAGATCTATAATATATCACAAGTAGTTTCAACTTTAAATACAGGAAAACAATTTTCACAAAACTTAAGAAAAAACAAGATTCCACTTTATGATGCAGCTTTTGTAACTCTTGAAAATTACAATTAGCCCCTCACTACTCCCATACAAGCTAGACCACCTCAACCACTTCATCTTCTTCAACATTCATAACCAACCATATTTATTTCCTACAACAATATTTCATAATCAATATATTTTATTAACACAACATGCCCAAAATTTGAATTTCATAGACAAGAATTTTTACAAAGCATACCATGGGAGCTTAAATGCATCTTTCCACCATCCTTGTTTCGTGCAGTTTCCAACAATTTTGTCGAGTCGAATGATGATCTCTGAAAATTTTGGCCTTATCGCCAAATCCGGATACCAACATTCCTCAATCAATCTACAAAAAAAATAAAAAAAAATAAAAAAATGATAAAACTAGTTTTAGAGGTGGCAATTCTGACCCATTTAATTATAAAATGGTTTATTGGAGTTATGTTTCAACGTTAATAAGGAAACAAGTCAAATAGGTCAAACAAGTCGAAAGTCCTTCAAACCATTGTTAACACATAAAACCTCATAAGTAATTTTATTCAAAAAGTAAGATTACTACTAAAACAATATAATCATCTAAATGATACTTGATATGCTAACTATTTATAGAAGTTTAGACAAAAATGTTTTGGGTCAACCCAACCCGAAAGATAAGTTACCCATTTGACCTTAACCCGTTTGTTATCCATTCGTATCGCCTGCACAATCAACATTGAGTGCATAACGTGACTTACTCTTTTAAGTCTGGAGGATAATATTTAGATTTTGTCTTGAACGCGGGTCTCTTGAGATCTAGACACATCAGCCTAACAGCCTCTTCGGGAGCCTTGGGATGAAACGGTTGGACACCCTCCATCATCTGACACCATTGTAAACAAAATCAAGATCAACGTTTGAGTTATACGGTATAAGATAATCTTTAATTTTCAAGAAACTAACAAAACAACCAACACAAAATAATATGACATGATACATACAAATAGATTATACAAAATTGAAGATCTACATCTATATTAATATGAGTATAGAAAAGGTACCTCGTACAAAATAAGGCCAAAAGAGTACACATCCACACCTCTATCGAATAGCTCATTTTTATAAATCTCCGGTGCAATATATAAATCTACAAGCGACACTCAGATTCAGTCTCAATAATGATAATGTACAATGTGATGTTAATCACAACTATACGACGAAACGTAACATTGCATATATCTTTGCTAAATTTAAACAAGAAAAAAGAATAATCCTGTTGTTTTTCTGAACTTACTTGATTGATCAATGTTAACAGGTCGCGCTAATCTTGCTTTATCGGGTGAAATCTTTGACAATCTGATTAACCCGAATCCTGCAACCTTCAACTGGCCCCCACTATCCAGCAAAATATTTCTGGCACCTTACCAAAATTTCAATTATTAAAAAAATCTCAAAACACAAACTCATACAAGTTATGTTACATGATAATCAACTTATATTAGTTGCCTTACTTTGGCCTTAAATCGCAGTGGATAATTGGGTCGGGTTTACATTCATGAAGATAATTCATTCCCCTGCCAAACCAAATTCAACTCAGATGTGAAAAAGCGTCAAATAAAAAGTAAATAATATGCAAAATGAGCGCGTAATCAACTTATATTAGTTATGTTACTGAATAGTTAAACTGTTTTACTTGTTTTCATTTTAGCTAATATTTTGGATTTTACCACATTATTTATTAGATACAACCCAAATGGGCTTTTTCTTACATCGATGGATTTAGAGTAAAGTACACAGATGGTCCCTGTGGTTAACCAAAATTTTGGATTTAATCCCTAGATTTTCAAAAGTACATGAATGGTCCCTATGGTTCGCACTTTATAACACATCTAGTCCTCAACTTTTGCCAAAAGTACACAGATGGTTCTTGTGGTTTGCATTTTGTAATGCATTTAGTCCCCAACTTTTAGTGACTAAATGCGTTACAAAGTACAAACCACAGGGACCAACCATGTACTTTTGGCAAAAGTTGGGGACTAAATGCGTTACAATACAAACCATATGGACCATTCATGTACTTTTGAAAAGCTAGGGACTAAATTCAAAATTTTTGTTAACCATAGGCACCATCCGTGTACTTTACACATGGATTTAAATGACCCCTTCTACGTTCTAACATACATGAATTGAATTTAGAAACATGTGTGTAACACTCTACTTGCCTGGCAATATCGAGAGCAAATCTAAGAGTTTTGGATGGCGACAAGCGTCCCTTCTTTTGAAGATAGTCTCTAAGGTCACCCTGAAAAATTCATCATGTATTTAAGCTTTTTAATGTTCTTATAATAATAATAATAATAATAATAATAATAATAATAATAATAATAATTATTACTACTACTACTACTACTATTTTTGGCTTTGTTTTCTTTGACTTACTGCAGAGTGGTACTCGGAAACAATCATCATGGGTACGTTTTGGGTGACAGCTCCAACAAACTGAACCACATTTGGATGACGCACCTTCTCCATCAACGTCAACTCATATTTGAAAGCATTTCTGCATTGGTTATAAACGGTTAAAAAAAAGTTTAATGCTAATTATTACAGTGTAATGCGAAGCCAAAATACAGTGCCTGGGCAGGTTAGGTAATAGATCAACATGGGTTCGGGTCAAAACATGTAACCTTTACTTACGGAAAAAAAAACAGTTCAGACTGACCCGTTAACACTTTATTATCATATTTTTTAATAAGTAGCTAATGTGTCAACTGTGATCTCAAAATCCAAATTAGTATAATAATAATATTAATATTCAGGTTTTTGAATGAAGAAATTTTGGATGAACTAAAAATACAATTTGGGTGATATTGACATGTTGGACCCTTTCAACCCTGATCCATTTCCTTTATTTAACTATTAATCATAACACAAATCGACCAATTCACGGATCTGAATCGCAACCTCTAAATAAAATATACAGAAGTCAAATACAGTAATAAAAACCAGATATTAAATGGCTGGAACTAAGCTGGATGCGTGTGACATATAGTCTTTCCTCATATCCTAGGATCAATATTTATCAGACTATATTTTTTGTAGTTCAAAGAAACCGACGAAAACACACGCACGCCCTTAAATTAAACACAAATGGGTCGAATCGGATTATGTTTAGTTATATATTAATGGATCATATCTTAAATCAAATATTAATGGACTTAATCTGAAAATTTTATACAAACAGTTAAAGTAAAACGAATAGCTTAAAAACATGTCAAATGGGTTGAAAGTCACAGGCTGACAGGAAGTTAGTTTTGGTGCATAAATGATAAAACCTTCCATATAATATTTTGCAAAAAAAAAAAAAAAGATTATTGTTAATATATTGCAACTTCTGTAATCATATACTACACAATACACACTGTACTTATTTGGAAAAAAGAAAGTGTCTGACTTTGTATGGGGCATTACCGAACCCACACCTAAAATTACGCGTTTTGACACATTACCAACACGCTCCATCTAGTTTATATAGAAAGGCTAACAGATAGAAAACGATATTTAAGCACATACATGCTTTCAGGATCCGAATAGCTATCTTTGTCGAGTATCTTCACAGTAACTTTTGTGCCATTCCATTTAGCAATTTGATAGGTCCCCTGTTGATATGTACAAAAGTTGATATAAGGTTTGAGATAGAACTAGAGAATTATATAAACAATCATACCTTTGAGATGCCGTCACTTTTGCGAATCTGAAGCTCTAGAGGATTGAGTTCATACTCTGGAACTTCACGAGGATTCGCAACAGCCATAGGTGTCTTTCTAGTTTTCTACCAAAATCAAAACATGTTCATCAGTTATCATAATAGCCAAAAGTAGAAAAAATCAACATACTAAAAAAATACATCATAGTACCGGAATCTTGGCTCCACGGGCCTTCAATATATTGTACGTTTCTACATTTCCATAGTACTTTGCATCAGCAGCAGCCTGTCATGATTAAACACATGTTGGTATTCATAGAACTTGAATAAAACAAACACGAAAACTCAAAACAATTCCATCTCTACATCAATTATCAAGAGGGTGTTTGGGATTACGTTTTGAAGTGATTATTTGATTATTGCGTTTGTAAAACATAAATAATCTAAAAAAGTGTTTGGATGAAAAAGTGATTATCTGCCTCCAAAACGCAGTTTTGAGAAGCATGTACCTACATGCTTTTTCAAAACACAGTTTTGAAAACTCAAAATCTATTTTGAAAACGCATAATCTATTTTGAAAACGCAACACTAAACACCCCCCAAGTGAATAATTGAATATCACGATGAATAAATTTTTATTTGTTATGTAAGAAAATATTTTTAGAAATATCAAATTCAAACTTTAACCAAACTAATAGGAAAACTAAACAAAACTAAAGGGCAAACCCAGTGCACGAGGCTCCCGTATGCCCGAGGTACGGGTTTTCAGGCCAACTTGGGCCTGATGTACGCAGCCTTACCCTGCATTTCTGCAAGAGTATGTTCACATGACTCAAACCTAGGGATGAGCATTTTTACAAAG
>JARYGA010032408.1:0-17235 GCA_030545235.1 Helianthus tuberosus | reverse complement strand
AAGGACGGTGTGACAACCCGCATTCCCAAGGTTAGTGTTGCCTAACTTAACGATCCTAAACTCTCCTTGTTTCCTTATTTCCGCCTTGTTAGTATTGGATGCACTAGAAGTCAAGCCGAATTAACACGAGCCCAAGTATGAATCACGGAATTTGGAACTTGGCCGCAAACTAATCCAACCCACAATGTAGTGTTTGGCGGATTAGCTTCCTTTTAAACATTAGTCATGTTTGGGCCATCACATTGTATTATGCGTGTGAACTAAGCCTCATGTAGTATTGTAATAGGTTACGTAACCATAAATCCATATATACATATTAACCCTAAACAAAAACCCTGCTATTCCATAGTTGCGATCGACCAGAGAGACCCCCACTGTTCGAAACAATACTTGGAACAATCTAGTTCTGGTTAGTAATCTCATTTAATTGATTATCATATTCTTTTATTGTGTGATATTGCCTATGTGTATTCATTGATAAGGTATGTTACTTATAAAAGAATCGACGATATAATCTTGTGTGCTAACTGTTAGTTCGATTTGATAATGCCATGTTGTTCGGATATATATGTGACCATCATACTGTGATTATATATGTATATATATGCTGCCTAGATGGATCAAAACCTGGTGAACAATGAATTAAAATCGATGAATAAGTTAGTATCTTGATTTTACGGTGGACAATATATAGCATGCAAACTTTCGCATATAATATATATAATTGTATTGTGGTAATGATTCATGATATGTGCTGATGGAAAAAGAATCATGCTAGTATTGATTTCTGTTTGATGACGTGATGGCTGTAATATGTGATAATATGTCTAGGGAATGGGTAATGCACAGCATACTATATGAGTCACAGAAACACGGTTGTGGGCTGAAAAGTTTAATGAGTTGCTAGTAAATAATTGTATATTTGGGCCTGCATGTTTAACTGTACACCTTAATGAACTAGATGGTTTGGGCTGCATTTATGTATATGTTTTGGGGCCACACATCGGTACTGGATCACAAGTTTATAATAGGTCGCACAGCTCTTTTAGGTAGTCAGACAAGAGTAGGGTTAACTGGGACAGGTTTCCATTCGATTGGGGACTTTATATTGACCGGATGGGCTTGGGCCATCCGGTTGGGCAAAAAGTGAATGACCGATCCGGTTAGGGTTGGGTAACCGGATTGGATATTGTAATCGGATGGACTCGTACCAGCATATTGGGGCCACTTGACTTGTAGATTCCATGCTTGATAAATCATTGCTTCTTGTTTGAATTGATTGCTTAACTGTTATACGTGTCGTATGCGATGACAACTGGTGTGATCCATGTGCGAACAAACTGTAAAACTGATCACTACAAACACTCTTTTAGGTCGTGAGTATTGAACTTAGTAAACGAGTAACTGGTCTAACCGAGCAAACCTAAGGTGAGTTCATTGCTCGTTTCTCAAGCATGGATCCCAGGGAAGGGATAACGGGTAACGTTCCGAGAAGGAATGCATGTGTAATGGGATGTTGGTTATCGTACTCAGTTTTCTATCATTGTAAGACCACAATATCTACCGGCACGTTGCTTGTAGGGGCAACGGGGGTTATTAGTTGATAGCGCTATTAGGTTTGGCACCCTCACGACGTTCGAGGAGAACGGGCGTGAACTAATTACCTTAAAACATGACCAATGCTTTGATAGAGGCATTAGGGTTGGCAATCACATATCATATGGCCATTCGGTAATCGAGTAATAACAACATCGAAACATCAACATCATAACAAGAAACAATATATCGTCTTGTAAACTGTTTTACTCACATGATTGGTAATACAACTTGGTAAACAAACACAAACCTTGAACTCACCAGCGTAGTCTGACACACTTGTTTACATGCTTCTAGGTAATTATTGAAGGAACTAGGGAACTTGCCGTTTGATGCTGCCTGGAGTGGTTGTGGTCATGATAAACAATTACATTGATTGGTTTTGATAAATTTACACACTGATACATTTATGCATCCGCTCAATACTTTGGTTTTGGTTTAACTTAACAAGCAATACATTTCTTTCAAATGAGTATTTCAATATATTATTACTTGTGTTGATATGATTGGTGGCTCTTTGTTGGATCGTTGCACCTCCATTAGGGACATGCCCTAGGTGGTAATTTGGGGGTGTGACAGTTTGGTATCAGAGCCACTGGTTATAGAGAACTCGGTTTCAAAATGTTTTCATAAAACCAGACTATAACCGAATTGATCCAAACGTTGACCATGACACTCAGCTTCAGATTGCAAGGTTCGTTCCTCGTTAGTTTATGCATTACATGTTTAGTAAACGTATCTATATTTATAGCATGCACGACACAACATGGTAGATGTCATGACACATTGAAAGTGTAACATAACTCTTGCATCTAGTAAATCCTAATCTCGTTGGTAGTGCATATTTTGTGGATGGGAGAAACTTCAAGCATAAGTTAGAAGCATCGAGAGGAGCATGCAAACCGCCTTATTATCATGGGTGCACACATAATAATATTGCGTGGTGCATGCAAATCCCAATGAGGCTTAACGAGTGTAAGAGGGGTTCTTCCCTGTTTGTGTATGAACATGGTAGTTAATCGTTCCTAACGTGATAAACCTGACACTTTTCTCGTCTCTCGGCTCCTAAATTAGTTCATTTCCATATATAGAAACATGAGTGGACGAGGACACGGACGTGGTGGCATCAACATGACACAGGCTGAGTTAACAAATCTGATAAACAACACGTGTGGCTGAGGCTCTGGCAGCCTACCAAGCTGGTATGAACTGTACCAAATACTTTTAAATCCTGTATCGTGTACACAACTCTTACTTCTGTGTTGTATCTTCTTTCACCCAGCACACCCGATCAACCAGCCTGCCTGCACGTTCAAGACGTTTATGGATTGTAAGCCACAGACCTTCAGCGGGACCGAAGGGGCTTGTAGGACTACTGAGATGGTTTGAGAAGGCCGAGTCGGTATTTGCTATGTGTAATTGCCCTGCTGGGGATCGCGTGAAATATGCTACAGGCACTCTCGAGGATGGTGCCCTGACATGGTGGAATGCCCAGGTTCAGTTGTTGGGTATCGAGGCGGCGAACGCCACTACTTGGGACGACTTTAAGGAATTGATGAGGGAGGAGTACTTGTCCTCGTGATGAGATACAGAAGCTAGAGAACGAGTATTATGATCTGAAATTGGTGGGATCCGAGGTTGAAGCATACGTGAAGCCGGTCATATGAGTTGGCTGACTTGTGTCCGAATTTGTCTCGACCTATGTCTCGAAGAATTGAATTATTCATCCAGGGATTACCTCCACGAGTGAAGGGTTTGGTTACTGCTGCAACCTCAATAACTTAACTCAGATTGTTCGGTTGACTCACAAGATTGTTGATCAGGAGGTGGAGAGCAACTCACTACCACCGCGTGTTTCTAAAGCTACTACTACCACCACCACAGCCACTACTCCTGTCACTGATAGTAAACCGTAAGGGGGTGATATGGACAAGGCGTCCAACTCAGTTCAGCCCCAAAAGAAGACAGACACTAGCAGTACTCGCAGCTTTAGTCAATCATCCTCAGTGAATCAAAATCAGAGCTCTTATGTGGGAAAGAAGCCTCAGTGTAGCAAATGTGGGTTTCATCATTATGGGCAGTGTGCTCGAGTTTGTCGCAGGTGCGACAAGGTAGGCCATGAGGCCAAGGATTGTAGGGCTCCTCAGCCAAAACAGCAGCAGCAGCAGACTCAGCCGAATCAGAGACAGCAAGGGCAGCAATCTCGAAGGTCAGGGGTTTAGAAAAGGGTGTTATCAGTGTGGGGCTGAGGGACATATGAAGCGGGATTGCCCTCAATTGAAACAGAATACAGGTGGTAACAACGCGGGGAACAATGATGGGAACAATGGGGGCAACGTGGCGCGTGGGCGTGGATTACTATTGGAGCTGGTGAAGCACGGAACGACGGCAATGTGGTGACTGGTACGTTCTCTATGAATGGTGTTTATGCTTCTATTTTATTTGATTCGGGTGCCGATTGAGTTATGTGTCTACGGGGTTCAGTAGTCGTCTAGGATTGAGTCCTACGCCTCTTGTTGTTAAGCATGTAGTGGAAATAGCGAATGGTAAAACTATCGAAGCGTCACATGCTCTCATGGGTTGCAAATTAGATCTCTTGGGTCAAGTATTCGACATTGACCTACTTCCTGTCACTCTCGGAAGCTTCGATGTAGTTGTTGGAATGGATTGGTTATCCAAATATCAGGCGGAAATTCTCTGCAAGGAGAAAATCGTTCGTATTCCCCTTGCTAGCGGTGAATCTTTATCTGTTCAAGGTCATCGTAGCGGTGCTACAGTCGGTATTATCTTAGCCATGAAAGCTCTAAGCTGTTTGCGTAAGGGCTATCCTTCCATTTTAGCCCTTGTCACTGATACCCAGACTGATGAGAGGAAACTCGAAGATCTTCCTGTTGTTCGAGAGTTTCCTGATGTTTTTCCTGAAGAGCTCCCTGGTTTACCTCCACATCGTCAGGTGGAATTTCAGATTGATCTCCAGCCAGGAGCAGCACCGATTGCTCGTGCTCCATACCGTCTTGCACCAGGAGAGTTGCAAGAATTATCAAATCAACTTCAAGAGTTACTGGACAGGGGTTTCCATTCGTCCTAGTTCATCTCTTGGGGAGCCCTGTATTATTTGTGAAGAAGAAGGACGGGTCTTTTCGTATGTGCATCGACTACCGCGAGCTCAACAAAGTGACGATCAAGAATCGTTATCCTCTGCCACGTATTGACGACTTGTTTGACCAGCTGCAAGGGTCAAGTTTCTATTCCAAGATTGATTTGAGGTCGGGATATCATCAGGTACGGGTTAGAGAAGAGGATGTGCCTCGAACAGCTTTTCGAACGCGGTATGGCCACTATGAGTTTTTGGTTATGCCATTTGGATGACCAACGCACCAGCGGTCTTCATGGACCTCATGAACCGCGTGTGCAAACCGTACCTTGACGACTTCGGTTATCGTTTCATTGACGACATTTTGATCTACTCCAAGAACAAGGAAGACCACGAGCGCCATCTTCGTCTCATTTTGGAGCTCCTGAGGAAGGAGCAGTTGTACGCAAAGTTTTCTAAGTGTGACTTCTAGATTCGGGAAGTACACTTTCTCGGGCACATCGTTAACGAAATGGGTATTCATGTGGATCCTGCCAAGATCGATGCTATTCGCAATTAGGCGGCACCAAAGAATCCTTCGGAGGTGCGTCAATTTCTTGGTCCTTGCGGGATATTATCGTCGTTTATCGGGATTTTTCTAAGATTGCTCAACCCCTCACCACCCTGACTCAAAAGAAAGTTGTTTATACTTGGGGATCGAACCAGGAAGAAGCTTTTCAGCTCTTAAAGCAGAAATTGTGCAGCGCGCCGATTTTATCTCTACCAGAGGGTACTGAAGATTTTGTGGTTTATTGCGATGCGTCTATTCAGGGTCTCGGCTGTGTGTTGATGCAGCGAGACAAGGTGATAGCTTATGCTTCTCGACAGTTGAAGGTACACGAGAAGAACTATACGACACAAGACCTGGAGTTAGGAGCCGTAGTCTCGCGTTGAATATTTGGAGGCATTACCTGTACGGTACCAAGTGTACCATCTATACCGATCACAGGAGTCTTCGACATATCTTCGACCAGAAGGAATTGAATATGCGGCAACATCGTTGGATCGAGCTTTTTAATGATTATGAGTGTGCTATCAAGTATCATCCGGGTAAAGCTAATGTTGTAGCCGATGCTCTTAGTCGCAAGGAACCGAAATAGAAGCGCGTTCGTGCCCTACAGCTTACTATTCACTCTGATTTACCTGCCCGGATTCGTTCAGCTCAGATTGAAGCGTTAAAGGAAGAAAAATATCGAAGCTGAAGGATTACGAGGTCTACACAAGAATAAGTTCGAGCAACGGTCTGACGAAATCTACTACTTCATGGAACGGATATGGGTTCCTTCATTTGGTAATCTTCGAGAACTTGTGATGGACGAAGCACACAAGTCACGATATTCTATTCATCCAGGGTCCGATAAGATGTACCAGGACCTCAAGGTTTTGTATTGGTGGCCCGAACATGAAAGCGATTATTGCCACCTACGTGGGTAAGTGTTTGACCTGTGCTAGGGTCAAGGCAGAGTACCAGAAACCTTCAGGTCTACTTCAGCAGCCAGAGATACCCATGTGGAAATGGGAGCAGATCGCTATGGATTTTGTAACTGGGTTACCTAGAACACAGGCTGGGAACGATACTATATGGGTGATTGTCGACCGTCTCACAAAGTCAGCACCTTTCCTAGCAATCAAGGAGACAGATAAGTATTCGCAGCTCGCAGCAGTGTACCTTAAAGAGGTGGTTTCTAGGCATGGGGTGCCGACTTCTATTATTTCTGATCGAGATCCTCGTTTTACTTCGGAGTTATGGCAGGCTATGCATAAGATGTTCGGCTCACGTCTCGATATGAGCACGGCTTATCATCCACAAACGGATGGTCAGAGTGAGCGCACTATTCAGACACTAGAGGATATGCTGCGAGCATGTGTTATTGATTTTGGGAAAGGATGGGAGAAGCACTTGCCGTTGGTAGAATTTTCCTACAATAACAGCTACCACACCAGTATCAAAGCGGCACCATTTGAGGCACTGTACGGGAGAAAGTGCCATTCACCTCTCTGCTGGGCTGAGGTGGGTGATAGTCAGATCACAGGTCCTGAGATGGTACTCGAAACTTCAGCTATGATTGTGAAAATCAGGGAACGTATGGCAGCTGCTCGTGACCGCCAGAAGGCCGATGCTGACGAGCGTAGCAAAGAGGTAGTGTTTCAAGTGAATGACCGCGTCATGCTGAAAGTCTCACCGTGGAAAGGGGTTGTACGCTTTGGGAAGCGTGGCAAGCTGAATCCACGTTATGTTGGGTCGTTTAAAGTCCTTGAGCGTATCGGTAAGGTGGCTTATAGGTTGGAGTTACCTACTGAGCTGGGTAATGTTCACGACGTATTTCATGTATCACAGTTAAAGAAGTGTTATGCTGACGACCCATTAGTGGTACCTTTTCAAGAGTTAAAAATCGACGACAAGTTACAGTTTGTTGAAGAACCCATCGTGATCATGGACCGTGAGGTCAAAGTGCGTAAACACAGTCGTATTCCCATCGTTAGAGTTCGTTGGAACTCAAGACGTGGACCGGAGTTCACGTGGGAGCGCGAGGTTCAGATGAAGCTTAAGTATCCTCACCTCTTCCCCAAAGACAAGGCCGAGTCAAGCAAAACTGGTGAATCTCGGGGCGAGATTCCTCTTCAAGTTGCGGATGATGTGGCACCCGAGCAGAATCCGCAACAATCTTGATTTCCTCACTTCACTCCTCAGTGTTACTTGTCAAATTTCGGGACGAAATTTCCTTCAAGTTGGGGATGATGTGACAACCCGCATTCCCAAGGTTAGTGTTACCTAACTTAACGATCTTAAACTCTCCTTGTTTCCTTATTTCCGCCTTGTTAGTATTGGATGCACTAGAAGTCAAGCCGAATTAACACGAGCCCAAGTATGAATCACGGAATTTGGAACTTGGGCCGCAAACTAATCCAACCCACAATGTAGTGTTTGGGCCGGATTAGCTTCCTTTTAAACATTAGTCATGTTTGGGCCGTCACATTGTATTATGCGTGTAAAATAGCGTGTGAAATACCAGCCGGCCCACTAAGCCTCATGTAGTATTGTAATAGGTTACGTAACCATAAATCCATATATACATATTAACCCTAAACAAAAACCCTGCTATTCCATAGTTGCGATCGACCACAGAGACCCCCCACTGTTCGAAACAATACTTGGAACAATCTAGTTCTGGTTAGTAATCTCATTTAATTGATTATCATATTCTTTTATTGTGTGATATTGCTATGTGTATTCATTGATAAGTATGTTACTCATAAAAGAATCGACCGATATAATCTTGTGTGCTAACTGTTAGTTCGATTTGATAATGCCATGTTGTTCGGATATATATGTGACCATCATACTGTGATTATATATGTATATATATGCTGCCTAGATGGATCAAAACCTGGTGGAACAATGAATTAAAATCGATGAATAAGTTAGTATCTTGATTTTACGGTGGACAATATATAGCATGCAAACTTTCGAATATATATATATATATATATATATATAATTGTATGTGGTAATGATTCATGATATGTGCTGATGGAAAAAGAATCATGCTAGTATTGATTTCTGTTTGATGACGTGATGACTGTAATATGTGATAATATGTCTAGGGAATGGGTAATGCACAGCATACTATATGAGTCACAGAAACACGGTTGTGGGCTGAAAAGTTTAATGAGTTGCTAGTAAATAATTGGTATATTTGGGCCTGCATGTTTAACTGTACACCTTAATGAACTAGATGGTTTGGGCTGCATTTATGTATATGTTTTGGGGCCACACATCGGTACTGGATCACAAGTTTATAATGGGTCGCACAGCTCTTTTAGGTAGTCAGACAAGAGTAGGGTTAACTGGGACAGGTTCCATTCGATTGGGGACTTTATATTGACCGGATGGGCTTGGGCCATCCGGTTGGGCAAAAAGTGAATGACCGATCCGGTTAGGGTTGGGTAACCGGATTGGATATTGTAATCGGATGGACTCGTACCAGCATATTGGGCCACTTGACTTGTAGATTCCATGCTTGATAAATCATTGCTTCTTGTTTGAATTGATTGCTTAACTGTTATACGTGTCGTATGTGATGACAACTGGTGTGATCCATGTGCGAACAAACTGTAAAACTGATCACTACCAAACACTCTTTTAGGTCATGAGTATTGAACTTAGTAAACGAGTAACTGGTCTAACCGAGCAAACCTAAGGTGAGTTCATTGCTCTTTCTCAAGCATGGATCCCAGGGAAGGGATAACGGGTAACGTTCCGAGAAGGAATGCATGTGTAATGGGATGTTGGTTATCGTACTCAGTTTTCTATCATTGTAAGACCAGAATATCTACCGGCACGTTGCTTGTAGGGCAACGAGGGTTATTAGTTGATAGCGCTATTAGGTTTGGCACCCTCACGACGTTCGAGGAGAACGGGCGTAACCTTAAAACATGACCAATGCTTTGATAGAGGCATTGGGGTTGGCAATCACATATCATATGGCCATTCGGTAATCGAGTAATAACAACATCGAAACATCAAACATCATAACAAGAAATAACATATCGTCTTGTAAACTGTTTTACTCACATGATTGGTAATACAACTTGGTAAACAAACACAAACCTTGAACTCACCAGCGTAGTCTGACACACTTGTTTACATGCTTGTAGGTAATTATTGAAGGAACTAGGGAACTTGTCACACCCCCAAATTCCACCTGCGGAGTACCGTCCGCTTGAGGGCGTGACCGACCAGGATCCAGCCACCAATTATACTGAATAATTGAATTAATAACCAAAGTAATACTTACTAACCATACGATTAGCAAATATCAAGTTCGGAGTTTAAAGTTTTAAGCTCAAATAGTAGTAAGTAGCGGAAGCATAAGTAAAAACAGTCTTAAACATGGTTCATAATTCATGTTTATTTAACACCCAATACAGGGGTAGACGAACACTACACATCCCCCAAGCAGCAGCTCCTCAGTCACTGGTTACCTGTAAAGCATGCAGTAAGGGGGGGGGGGTCAACAATAATGCTGAGTGAGTTCACTAGTTGTCCAGTTTTAATTACCAGAAACTTGTTTCACCAGTTAATTTATCCGTTTATACATGCCATGGGGAGCTACCCCAAAAGTTAGCGACTAAACTGTTTTTCCAATACCGAACACTAGGTGACCGTTGCGTATCCGCAGAGTGCCCCGATGTCAATGTTCTATCATCTTTGACGGATGCCTGAGTACATTAGTTCACGACCGATCCCATACCTTGGCACGGTGTGAGGTTGGTAAGACCTAAATAGCGCTATCAACTAATAACCCGTTCGCCTGGCCCCGGCGACTAATCGGTATTATGTAGTAGGGACTTTAAGTGATAGAGTTTCGTTTAGTGCCGTTTGTTGCAATCCGTATAAACAGTAATTAACTAAAAGGTTCCCAATAACAAGGGAAGAAAAGTAAGTTGTATCCCTCATAAGGGGATAGTGTTGTTTTTAGTTCCGTTTCCCAAACCACCGGGAATACATGCTTTAGGTTGTGAACTCACCTTGGGTTGCTCGGTAGATTAATTACCCGGTCGATCACGTTGGTCACCACGTCCTAGCATGGTTACCGAATATGGGTCACGTTGGGGTACAAGTAAACACGTATAGCAAACACGTACAGACACACATAGCATGCATTCATACAAACACTTGGGTTATTGGGCCTGCCCTAACATTTCACAAACAAACAGTACAGATACACATGCAGTCCAGTCAACAGATAGTCTAACAAGCTTTTGGCCCAATAACACTTAGGCAGCCCAGTCGAGACAAGGGCGGTTTCGACTCGAGAATACGGTCTCGAGTCGCAACCAAGGGTTCCGACTCGCAACCTCGGTCTCGGTTCATCATGCTTTGGTCTCGAGTCGCAACCAAGGGTTCCGACTCGCAACCTCGGTCTCGGTTCATCATGCTTTGGTCTCGAGTGTGCTGCTTGCGAGTCGCAACCGGGAGATCTCGAAGAATCACGTTTTGGTCTCGAGTCGCAACC
Source organism: Helianthus tuberosus (assembly GCA_030545235.1). Classification (NCBI taxonomy): domain Eukaryota; kingdom Viridiplantae; phylum Streptophyta; class Magnoliopsida; order Asterales; family Asteraceae; genus Helianthus; species Helianthus tuberosus. Next base: position 6,486 of record JARYGA010032408.1, on the reverse strand, counting down.
AAGGGTTCCGACTCGCAACCACTGTTACGTGCACCTGAATCCTTCTAGAACCTGTCCTACGTACTAGCCAATAGCATTTTGATTTCATGTAATTTTGTACTAACCAATAACATTGCACTAACATGTTTTATTGTCTAAATCATAACAAAATCAGATCAAAACAAGCATATTTGAATATTCATATCACCTTCAAACTTGTTCTTCATATGTTCATCATAATTATGAACTTTCAAGTCCTAAATCTAGCATACACAATCCGAAACAGCATGTTTACACAAGGTTATCCATCAACATTCATCCCTTTATCATGTTTATCAAACCAAAATCATGCAAGGAGACATTTAGACTATACATGTGTAACATTCATCAAATACTCATCACAAAACAAAGCCTTTACAAACCAAGTATCGTGACACCTAGAACATAAGGCACTAACCGATTCAAGAGTGACACAAGGGTGTTCAAGTAGGTGACGGATTGAAGCCTTTGAGTGATGATTCCGAGCCAATCCAAGGGTGCTCTTGTTGCCGGTTGGATCCGAGAAGGAGAGGAGGAGAGGGTGATGTTAGAACCTTAGGGTTTTGGGGTTTTTAGAGAGAGAGAGGGAGAGTGTGTGTGATGAGAGAGTGTGAGAATGATGTTGCAAAATGGTAAAAGTTGTGAGGGTTGGCCGGTTATATATCTCGAGTGGGTTAGGGGTTTCCGGGTGGGCTTCTAGGTTGCATGGCCCAACCGGCCCGAGTGTTTACTGTTCACTCGAGACCGAGGGTGGTCTCGAGTCGGGTCCTTTGGGGTCTCGGCCCACTCATATAACACACATACATATATATAATATACATACATTCATCACACTTAGCACAAGGATCACATAAAATCATCGAGATAACACGCACTAACATTTAATAACGTATATACACATAATGCTAATACAAGATATTTGCTCGGGAAAACCTAGAGTGTCACATTATCCCCAAGTTTTAGGAACTTTCGTCCCGAAAGTTAAGGCAGTCACTGTCAAGCTAGTGTAAGTGAGAACGTTTCAACGGGGTGTCACATCATCCCCCCGTTAATTTGGAATTTCGTCCTGAAATTCGGTTGTAGCTTCAGTGCTGGGAGTTTCATTAGGGAACAACTGGGGATATTTGCGCTTCATCTGGTCTTCCCGCTCCCAGGTAAATTCTGGGCCACGGCGTGAGTTCCAACGAACTCGCACGAGAGGTATCTGGCTACGTTTGAGGGTTTTGATCTCACGATCCGTGATCTCAACCGGTTCCTCAGTAAAGTGTAGCCGTTCGTCAATAGTAAGTTCCTTGTAAGGAATGACGAGTGTTTCGTCTGATAGACACTTCTTCAGATTAGATACGTGGAAGACGTTGTGCACAGCACTCAGTTCTTCAGGCAGATTCAATCTGTAAGCGGCCGTGCCGATCTTTTCGGTAACTTCAAAGGGTCCGACATATCTTGGATTAAGCTTGCCCCGTTTTCCAAAACGAACCACACCCTTCCAGGGTGAGACCTTAAGTAGAGCCCGTTCACCAACCTGGAACTCTTGCGGTTTCCTATCTTTATCAGCGTAGTACTTTTGACGGTCACGAGCTGCCGCCATGCGTTGCCTAATCTGGGCAATCTTTTCTGTGGTGTCGACTACATGTTCCGGGCCTGTGATCTGGCTGTCACCAACCTCAGCCCAGCAGAGAGGCGATCGACATTTACGGCCGTACAATGCCTCAAAGGGTGCTGCCTGAATGCTGGTGTGGTAGCTGTTGTTGTAGGAGAATTCTACCAACGGTAGGTGCTTCTCCCAATTCTTGCCAAAATCGATCACACATGCCCTAAGCATGTCTTCGAGGGTTTGGATGGTGCGTTCAGACTGCCCATCCGTTTGCGGGTGATAAGCGGTGCTCATGTCTAAACGTGAGCCAAAAGATTTGTGCATGGCTTGCCACAACTCAGAAGTAAAACGCGCGTCTCGATCAGAAATAATAGAGGTAGGCACTCCGTGCTTCGAGACCACTTCTTTTAAGTATACCTCTGCTAGGGTAGAGAACTTGTCTGTTTCTTTAATAGCCAAGAAGTGTGCAGACTTAGTTAAGCGATCCACTATCACCCAAATGGTGTCATTTCCGCGCTGAGACCTAGGCAGGCCAGTAACAAAATCCATGGAAATCTGCTCCCATTTCCATTGCGGAATCTCTGGCTGTTGGAGTAGGCCTGATGGTTTCTGATACTCAGCCTTGACCCTTGCACAAGTCAGACATTTCCTGACATAGGTTGCTATGTGGGCTTTCATGCCAGGCCACCAATAGGTAGCCCTCAAGTCGTGGTACATCTTATCTGAACCCGGATGTACTGAGTAACGGGACTTGTGGGCTTCATCCATCACCAGGTCACGTAAATTCCCATAAAGCGGAACCCATATGCGTCCGGCCACGTAGTAAGCACCGTCTTCTTTTTGTTCCAATCGTTGTCTCGATCCTCGTAGGGACTCGGCCCTGATGTTCTCGGCTTTCAATGCTTCAACCTGAGCATTTCGAATTTGGTTAGGGAGGTTCGAGTGGATAGTGAGCTGTAAGGCACGAACACGCTTGGGTTTGGTCTCCTTTCTGCTGAGGGCATCGGCTACCACATTAGCCTTGCCTGGGTGATATTTGATTGCACACTCGTAGTCATTTAGGAGTTCGACCCATCGGCGTTGCCGCATATTCAACTCCTTTTGTCCCATTATGTGCTGGAGACTCTTGTGATCAGTGTAAATCGTGCACTTGGTGCCGTACAAGTAGTGTCTCCAAAGCTTGAGCGCGAAGACCACAGCTCCAAATTCTAAGTCATGCGTCGTATAGTTCCGTTCGTGGACCTTGAGTTGTCGCGAGGCGTAAGCGATAACTTTCTCGCGTTGCATCAATACGCAGCCAAGTCCTTGAATAGAAGCGTCGCAGTAAACGACGAAGTCGTCGGTACCTTCGGGTAAGGAGAGGATAGGAGCACTACAAAGGTTCTTCTTTAGTTCCTGGAAGGCAGATTCCTGAGCATCACTCCATTTGTAAGCAACACCCTTCTGAGTGAGTGTCGTAAGTGGTTGAGCGATCTTAGAGAATCCCTTGATAAATCTTCGATAGTATCCCGCCAATCCCAAGAATTGGCGAACTTCGGTCGGAGTCTTAGGCACAGGCCAATTCTTAATGGACTCAATCTTAGCAGGGTCAACATGAATCCCTTCCTGATTGACGATGTGTCCAAGGAAATGGACTTCTCTAAGCCAGAAATCACATTTCGAGAATTTGGCGTACAGTTGTTCATTGCGAAGGAGTTCGAGAATAAGACATAAGTGTTGTTCATGCTCCTCTTGGCTCTTCGAGTAGATTAGGATGTCGTCGATAAACACAATTACGAACTTATCGAGGTAGGGTTTGCATACTCGGTTCATGAGATCCATGAAGATTGCAGGTGCGTTGGTCATTCCGAAAGGCATAACAAGGAATTCGTAGTGACCATAGCGGGTTCTGAAAGCAGTCTTAGAGATGTCCTCATCGCGGACTCTCAGCTGGTGATAACCCGATCGCAGATCGATCTTGGAATAATAGCTTGACCCTTGCAGCTGGTCGAACAGGTCGTCGATACGGGGAAGTGGATAACGATTCTTGATGGTAACCTTGTTAAGTTCGCGGTAGTCAATGCACATTCGGTATGAGCCATCTTTCTTTTTGACGAAGAGCACTGGGGCTCCCCAGGGTGATGAACTAGGACGGATAAAACCTTTGTCCAAAAGTTCTTGTAGTTGAGTAGAAAGCTCCTTGAGCTCCGCGGGGGCTAATCGATAAGGTGCACGAGCTATAGGCGCTGCTCCGGGAGCTAGCTCGATTTGAAATTCGACCTGACGGTGAGGAGGGAGTCCAGGTAGTTCTTCCGGGAATACCTCGGGATAGTCACGTACAACTGGAAAATCTTCAATCCTGTTTTCCATTTTCTGTGTGCCGGCAACGAGTGCTAAGATAGCGGTGTGCCCTTTTCGTAGACACTTCTGGGCCTTCAAGAATGAAATGATGCCCGTGACTTCTCCGCTCTTGTCGCCTTGAACTATAAGAGGTTTGCCAGGGGGACGGGGAATACGAATAGCTTTCTCTTGGCAGAGGATTTCAGCTCGATGTTTGGATAACCAATCCATACCAATGATGACGTCGAAGCTTCCAAGAATGATGGGGAAGAGATCGATACAGAAGGTCTGACCAGACAACTCTAATTTGCAGTTACGAATTATGTGTGAGGCCTCGAGGTTTCTACCATTAGTTATTTCAACGGTGTGCTTAGAGCTTAGCGGCGTAAGAGTGAGCTTAAGTTTCTTACTAATACGTAGGGATACATAACTAGCATCTGCTCCGGAATCAAATAGCATGGAAACATAACGATCATTAAGTAGGAACTTACCCGCTACAACGTTGGGGTCATTCCTTGCTTCCCCAGCTCCAATCACAAAAGCTTTTCCTCTAGCACCATTTCCAGTATTGTTGTTATTGTTCCCAGCACCCTGATTGTTGTTGTTTTGATTCAGTTCAGGGCAATCCTTTCGCATGTGCCCCGTTACTCCACACTTGAAGCATCCACGGTTGTTTCCTTGTTGCTGCTGTTGCTGTGGTTGTTGCTGATTCTGCCTAGCTGGGAACTGGCTTCGGCAGTCTTTGGCTTCGTGCCCCATCTTGTTGCATCGCTGACACTGACCTTTTCCACATGGCCCACTGTGATGTCGGTTACATTTGTTACACTTAGGGTGGTTTCCTCGATAGCCACCCTGTTGCTGAGGGCCCTTGTTGCTTTCAGTCTTCCTTTGTTGAACTGGGGCCTGAGTGGGGTTAGCATCCTTTCCCTGACTTCCATCCCACTTTCGCTTGTTATCGCCAGAAGTTCCAGCAGTAGCACCGATCCTCTTGGGCAGCTTGCCCTCTTCCACAGCCTGATTGGTGAGTTTGTGAGCAAGACGAACCACGGGCTGTATGGTGTTGAGGTTGGCCGAGGTCACATGGCTCCGGATTTCTGGGACCAAGCCTTTGATGTACAATTCGACCCTTCGATACATAGGTTGGGACATGTTTGGGCAAAGTGCAGCATAGTCGTTGGACTACTTAGTGTAGGTCTCAATCTCTGATCCGACCATCTTGAGCGCATAGTACTCGTTCTCGAGTTTGTGGATGTCATCCCTGTGACAGTACTCCTCTTTGATCATGTCCTTGAAATCTTCCCATGCCGTAGCATTAGCAGTTTCCAGACCAAGCATCTGAATCTGTGCTTTCCACCATGAAAGCGCGTTCCCTTCAAGCGTACCAGTTGCGTACTTAACCCAGTTAGCAGGGGGACACTCGCAGACGGCAAAGACAGCTTCGGCCTTTTCAATCCAATGCAGAAGGCCTATGGCACCCTCAGTGCCGTTGAAAGGGAGAGGCTTGCCATCCATGAAGGTTTTGAAAGTACAAACACGTGGTTGCGCAGGCGCAGGCTGACCTGTTGTGAGAAATGGAGCAAATAGGTTTTTAGAGGTGAAAAGACGATGTGGGGGTAGGATCTAAACATCCTATAGCAACGAGTTTACCTCCAGGGTGAGCTGCGAAAGCTGCAGCCACCGTTTTGAGCAAGTTAGCGAATTGAGCCTGAGTCATGTTAACGCTTCCTCTTCCGCGTCCACTCATTGTCTTCATAGCCAGAAAACACAGTATGAGTGTAATGTTGTAACGTAGCGAGAATGAGGTAGAAGAGAAATGTGTATCTATCTAATTAGGCACACTAGTATGTATAGTAGAGTAGTCAATATAAGATAAACAAGCAAGTAAACACAAGTCCGAGCTACGAGGTCTAGTATGTCGAGTCTTGCCCTTGGAGTGTAGTGTCGTCACGAGTCACGGGTTATAGTCTGGTTTTTCTCAAAAAGACTTTCCTTTTTTAAAACCAAGTTCACTATAACCAATGGCTCTGATACCAATCTGTCACACCCCCAAATTCCACCTGCGGAGTACCGTCCGCTTGAGGGCGTGACCGACCAGGATCCAGCCACCAATTATACTGAATAATTGAATTAATAACCAAAGTAATACTTACTAACCATACGATTAGCAAATATCAAGTTCGGAGTTTAAAGTTTTAAGCTCAAATAGTAGTAAGTAGCGGAAGCATAAGTAAAAACAGTCTTAAACATGGTTCATAATTCATGTTTATTTAACACCCAACACAGGGGTAGACGAACACTACACATCCCCCAAGCAGCAGCTCCTCAGTCACTGGTTACCTGCAAAGCATGCAGTAAGGGGGGGGGGTCAACAATAATGCTGAGTGAGTTCACTAGTTGTCCAGTTTTAATTACCAGAAACTTGTTTCACCAGTTAATTTATCCGTTTATACATGCCATGGGGAGCTACCCCAAAAGTTAGCGACTAAACTGTTTTTCCAATACCGAACACTAGGTGACCGTTGCGTATCCGCAGAGTGCCCCGATGTCAATGTTCT